>JAKWJD010001763.1:59656356-59759580 GCA_027705065.1 Solanum peruvianum
CCGTGGTAAAAGCTCTGGAGAGAGAGAATGCAGAGTTGAAGGCTAAGATCACTGCCTTACACGAGAAGGCAATTAAAGATAATGATGTTGCCAATGCACGACTCACTCTCATCATACAGTCCCTATCTCATCAGCCTCCTCCTTCCTAGCCTGTTAAAAAACTTCCCCTGTGTCTTTCTTTTGTGGCTTATCTTTGATTTTTTTAATTATCAGTTTAACTTTAATGTATTAAATATTATTATGGATTGCAGGTTAACTTATTCCTCTGTTGTTGTGATTATAATCCTTTGTGAATTCTTTTCTCTTCCTGATTGATTGCTATGTAGCTTTGGTCTTATTCAGTATTGCTGTTGACATCATTGGTTTACTGCATATCTTTTTTATGATGACAAAAGGGGGAAGTAAAACTGGTAAGTAGCTAAATGATTATACATGTGGGGGAATACAGTGAGGGGGAACAAAGTGAGGGGGAATATAGTAAGGGTGAACAAGGCTGGAGTGGATCTAAGACTATTGTTTGTCATCATCAAAAAAGGGGAAAATGTTATTTGCAGTTTTTATGATTTGACAAACTTAGGGACCTTGTAAAGGTACCATGTTTCTTACTTGAGTGTTGAAGATGAAACAAACCCAGGGACCTTGTAAAGGCACCAGGCTCTCAATGTGACGAGCCAGTTGACTGCCAGCTGGAGACGGTACAGAAAGTAGGTGCACTCTTCCCAATGGTGTCAGAATGTGAGACTTCTTCAACCAATGGAAAAGAGTTTAAGGAAAGTGACTTGTCCATATAAAAGGCACTTTCCTAAACATCATTTGTGGTTTTTGCAACTTGACAAAGAATTTTTCAAGAACATTTTCAAAAGCTACTAGCAAACAAAGGCAGGATTATTCCAAGAACAACAGTAATCTCTGGAGCATTTAGTGTAGATGTTTAAGAATATATTCTTTCTTTCTTACATTGTAAATTATTCCTGAAACTACAAAGGAATCGGTGGGTAGTGTTAAAATTCTAAGTTGTCCAAGTGGGATAACTTAGTGGGTAGATTGGTTTCTACTTAAGCTTGTTAAGCAATAGAGACTATTGCTTGAACGTGAGATTAAAAACTTCTTCTCACATTTGTTGTAATCGTGTTTTACTTTTGCTTTTGAAGATTAGTGAAAACGATTGAAAATCCTGTGAGACAGGTCGTGGTTTTACTCCCTTAAGCAAGGAGGTTTCCACGTAAAATCGTTGTGTTGATTTAAACTGCATTTAACTTTTTGTGTATACTCATTAATGTAGTAAGGGACCTGGTTCATTGTTCTGTTAAATGAAGACATATATTCTATCATTTATCAAAGGAGTAGATGCATAAAAAATTTCTTGGATAAACATCAGTAACCTTAATTAACTATAGCCAACCATTGTAAAATTAGTCTATGAAATTATAATTTACCTAACTTATTTAAAGGACATGACGGTATTTGACTGGTCAAAACATGTCACATGTAATTATGTGACACATTTTATGGCATTTTATTTGACTAGCTAGGCATGTCATGATATTTGACATGTATTATAATCCTATTGACTTATTCTTTTGACTTTGCGTGTCTTGTCATTTGACGGGACACACGACATCAAACCGGTTTTTTAAGATGAAATGATACATTGACATAAAAAAAATAGGTCCTTTATTTGTTGCCAAAATCAATAAATCAAACCAATGAAATTGGATTTTAAATAGATTTATATTTATTGGACTTAAGTTATTAATTCCTAATATTTCTTTAAGTTAATATATCTTAAATCTTAATCGTAATATAATATAAAGGAGAATCATAGACAAGGTGATGTGACACCTCTCTATGATCTTCACATTTATTTATCTTTTTTTCTCATTTTCTTGGCTTTTCTTTCTTATTTAAATTAATTATTTTATTGCAAAAGTCATTATATAATTTATTACAATAAGTATTATATTAACGGAAAAACATTTACAACAAAGATTCTTTACATGAAAACTTAAAAAAAGTAATTATTCATGATTCATACCTCTCTAATTTCTATTATTAATAAAAAAATATTTTTTTAAAACTTTTTTCCTTCTTCAAATTATAATTACGAAAGAAAAATATTTTTTAAATATTTTAAGTATTTTATCTTTATTATTTAATTTATATTAAATATATATTACTTAATTAAATACAAAAAATCTATATATATAATAAAGCTGGATATAAACAAGGTGATGTGACACCTCTCAAAGACCTAGAAAACTATTTATCTCTTTTTTCTCCCTTTTTTGAGTTTTTAAAATCATGATTTTCATTAGTTAATTTATACAATCATATCCGTTACATATAATTATATCACATGAGAGTTACAAAAAAACCCTCCATCTATTTGAATTCTCTAATTAAATAAGATGTCTTTTCAACTTTCTTCTACTTAATTCTGATCTATAAATAACAATCATCTATGGTTGTTGTTGCATGTCCATTTCTATTTTCTCCAACTTCATATTGTTAATATTTTTTTTTTTGTTTTTCAGTTTTTATTGAAGATTATATATATATATATATATATATATATATATATATTATATATATATATATATATATTAGAATTTCTTCTTGTGTTACAATAGCCAAGCAAAAGTTTATCAAGATGAAGAACAAAGTTCAAAGGTGGTGTAAGATTCGTCAAAAGAGAGGATTAAGAATTAATTGATACAAGTCATCAAAATGAAGAACAAAGGATTTAACGGTTGTGGGAGATTCATCAAGAGTTGGTCAGAGTAAAATTTGAAAAAGTAGAAGTTTAGATAATTTACAAATATATAAATGCACTTATTGTTGGTTATATAATTTTTCAATTAATTATTTATCCATTAAGATATGTACCCTTCAAGAACAAGATTATATTACAAAGCACACGTTATGTATCCACGGCAATATGATCTTCCACGGATTATTTGTTTGCTTAAAGAAAACTTTTTATATTTTCATTGTATAAACTTTTGTCTTTTGGATATACAGTCCATATCTATATTGATATATATTATGTATATAACATGTTAGTATGACATAATTTCTCGATCAAGAATATCCCATCATCTTTTGTTTTGTTTTATCTGCTTCTTTTTATTCTAATTTAGATGATATAACATATTTCTTTCTTTTGTGGATTTTGAATTGACTAAAAAGGAGATGAGATCCCTCTCATTAAGTTTTTGTTTTATATTTTATTAACATTTGTGTAAAATTAGTCTATATATATGATTGTGGGAGTCAAATTTCATAAAACATTTAATTCTTCAAATTTAATGAAATTTTTCAGAATGAACTACGTTTGTTTTGTCAATATCCAATTACAATTAACATATTTTCTTAAGTTATAGAGAAAATTGATATTTGTTTAAGTTGATTATGAAACTGAAAAAATGAGTTTACTCTCCTCATTAATTAATTTGTTTGATGACTAAAAAAATTATAATATTTATTATAGCTAATTACATCTCATAAATTACAAAAATCTTAGTTTATTCACTTTTTCTACTTAAATGACATATCTCCTCAACTCATTTCTACGATTATATTCATTACCTCTACATTTAGTTTTCCCAAAATATAATGGACTTAGATTTTAGTCTATCATTTTCACATCAACTATTCAAGATTTGCATGGAGAAAATTTTCATGGAAGCATATGTTTTTTCTTTATTTGTGGTTGTAAGCTTTTGGTACCTAGACATTCTCTAATTTTGTTTAAAATTAATAAGGAAATACTACTATATATGTTGCTTTGTTTTTTTTATTAGCGGGTTGATCCATCTCACACATACAATTCTTTTTCTCTATTTATTTTTTTGCTAATAAATATGTCTCCTCAATTCCTTTTTACATAATTCTTTATCTCTCTTTTTAAGACTTCTTTCCATTTTTTATCATTTACATCATATACTAATTTACTCAAAATTAAGTCATTTATCTATTTCAGAAATGAGCGCTCTAAATAACTTTAAAAATAATGCTTTGTTTTTCTGATGATGTATGTACATATTCTGTACTTAAAAATTCATTTCTTTTATAATTATTTAACATTGTAAATGTGGGGGATAATGGAAGAATTTTTCAACATCTCTTTTAAACTTGGAACAATTCACTTATTTTAATCTATCAAAAAAGGCTCAACAATTTCACTTATTTTGAAATAGAGAGAGTATGTATTATTTATTAAAACTAGAGATTTTTAAATTTTTGTACTAAAATAATGAAACATTTTTTTTATTTTCTAACTTTTTAGTACTTAAATAAAATGACCACAACAAAACATACAAAATACAAACTAAAATGAATTGAAGTATTATTTTAGTGAAATATATTGAGTAAATGAAGATAAACTTTTTTAATTTGTGTGAAGACGAAAAAAATTCTAAATAATTTGAATATGGTATAAAAACAAATAATAACATAAACTCTTATATACTAAAAGTTCTACTTATTCTTTTTCTCTCATTCTTTGTTTTTTTTTGTCATAATTTAAATTGTGATTTTCTCTAAATAATTATACATTCAGTGCGTTTTTTAACTCCTCCACAATTAAAATATTCACTCTTTATTATTTGTATAATTATTCTTTGATAATTAAAACAAATAAAAATGACTATAATTTTGTAACGAGTTGTTTGTTGAAACATTAATATTGTTGTTTTTCAATTTTATTATTACAATTTTTGATATTTATACTTTATTTTATTAATATAGTTAGTCGTTCTTTCCTTTGTATTACTATTGACATGCTTTTAGTTAATTTTTATATTTTAACTTGCACAATTTATTTTTTTGAAAATAAGAAATTTTATAAAATATTATGTACCTAACAAGTATGTTTTTTGTTAAATAAATCATATTAAAGAATTATATTTAAAAAGGTCTAAGTTCAGTGGTTCCTTGTATCAAAATAAGCATCCATACTTTTAAAAAAGGAGGAGGACATATTATTGTTGACATTTCATTTAATGATCCACAACAAATAGAAAATTAAGCAGAAAATTAAGTTAGCATTTTTTTTCAATATATAAAACATGTTCTTTTCACCCTAACAAGATAATACAAAAATAATATCTTATAAATTGAAACAATTAGTATAAACATTTTATAGTTTTTACTTTTCTTGTTTTTTAGTATGTGCTAATTTATAAAAGAAATTATTTTAAAAATAGTTGTTAGGATCGCGCAAAGCGCGAATATTTTAACTTGTTTCATATAATCCAAATAATTTTATATTCAATAAGTTTTAAATAATTACAATAGTAGTACTCTATACATCATGAGAATAAAGAGTTACGTTGTATTCTTTATTTTCGAATTTTAATAAACAAATAATTAGTTCCCTGCTGATGCAAGAAGCAATAATTCATCACAATCTACGCTAACAACATGGTTAAGCATAAAAATAAAAACAAAGATAGAGATCTAACCGGACATTGCAAAGAACATAAACAAGATACATTTTCATAACATAAACTCTCAATCACCAAGCAAAATAACAAAATTTGCATCTTATTGCAACTACGTTATAGCATGCATGTACTAATAAAATTTATTTTAAAATACAATACCTTAGTTGACCATCCCAAATAGAGTAGCATCGAGGCAAAATAGAGCCGAAGAAGACATCAATTGATAAATTTTGCAAAATTAACTCTACGACAAGTAGTTGATTCATGTTAGTACTCTTCAATCAAAGTTCTTATTAAGCAATGCGAATTCAAGAAAATGAACTCGCCATTCACAAAACATACGATTGTTGACGGAATAGCTCAAGATCTAAAATAAATTGGCCCATGGCAATTTTGCTTAGTTAAAAATAAAGAAAGAAAGATGGAATTATTGAAATATTCATAGAAGTCTTTACTTATATCCAATAAGTTGTATTCTTCCTTCTTTCTATACCTTCTCTGTCAATTTTTTATTGTCATATTTAATTTTTAAAAGTTAATGTGATCAATTTTAAACATAAAATAAGATTTTATTAATTTGACATTTTTTTATTAAATATTTTTATGTTTCAAAATTATACGAAAAGCACTATAAATATCCATTATTTACATATTAATATAATAAAAAAGAATATCGTAAATTGTTGGTCAAAATTCTTATGTTTTAATTAAAAAAAAGAAAACATGACATTAAAAGTAAACTGATGAATATTAGTTTATTATTATATTAAATATAATTGTTGCAATATTAATTTATCATTATACTAAGTATAATTAAATTATAATAGTTAATCACTTTACTAAATCAATAAAACTTCAATAACTTTTTTTATTACTCTTGCAATTAATTTTATTTTTGAAAGAATTTATATTTATTTGTATAATTCACAAGAAGTATTTTAAGGCGTGAACTAGAAAAATGATCTTCTTATTTTTTTTAAGCACTGTAAAAATAAACAGTGATCAACTTATATGAGACGAAGGGAATACTTCACATACACAAAACCTTAATATAATAATTATATATTATATTATATGGTATATTAATATAAACGACTTATGTTTATTATAAAAATTATAATTACTGTTGGGACCACAAAACAACTTTATATTGTGATTAAATAATTTCAAAATATTATATTCTTTTTCATTTAATTTTTAGTTAATTTAATTTCTTTGGATATTTATATTTCACATGAAATATAACTCAATATATGGTTTTTCTTTTTCATTTTATTATATCCGCGCAACGTGCGAGTACATATACTGATAGAAAATAAGACATGCATGCATAATAAATATAATGAAACTAATAAGAACGTATTACATACTAGCTAGATTCCAGTAAACACAAATATAAGTACTCCACTAATTAATATCATCACAACAATTGAAATACAATAACAAATATATATAACTACTTGTAAATGGGGTCTGGAGAGGATAGTGTGTATGCATACCTATATTTAAAAAATAGAGAAGTTATTTTCGATAAATCCTCGTGTCAAGGAAAAATATATATAGAAAAGTAGTTCGAAAAGAGAAATACGGAAATGAATTTACTTAAAGTAATTCAAATAATCCTCTTACATATTTATTCATGAAGAATATACGGCTTCTAGTTGTATAATGTACTTATCTCAATCTTAATTAGAATTTTGTTCAAATTGACAGTATTAGTTTAGTATTAAAGAAATTTCATTTTAAACTTTTTTTTTTTATGAAATAAAAGGTATTGTGTATACAATACAAAAAATAATAAGGTTTTTGTTAATAACTTCATGCACAAAGTGAAATATTTTTGTTTTATATCGTCTTTTAAAATGATGATATAAGAAATACTTCTATATATTAATGAGATTGATTATACGAACTACAAGAAATTGTTAATAATTTCATCCACTAAGTGAAATACTTCTGTTATTGATTTGCCAAAAAAATGTATTTTAATAAAATTTAATAAATAATTAAAATGGACATTTAATTTATTTATTATAAAAAAAAATTGTCCAAACAAAAAAAAAGTTCAATAAAATTTAATTAAAAAATAATTTAAATTGGTTGGGTGACTTTCGAAATAAAATATCAATAGTTGAGTGACTTCCTTCTCAATTTCAGGTTGCACGACATTATTCTGACTGCTTTGTGGTAGCGAGATATTTTGAATCTGCTTTTGAGCAACCTCTAGAGCGTCCTCTTGAGCAACCTCTTTTCGATTGACATTCCTCCCACTACATGGATGCAATGGTATGACAACGATTGTTTTAGGTTTTTGTGTTGATATTTCATTCGTAATTAGTCCTTTGCTTAGTTCATGTAACACATGTTTACTTCTAGAAACATGGTTAGTTAAATAGTCTTGTTCCAAAACTTGACATTTGTTGAAACAATAATCTTTTGTTCCTTAGGACAGTAAAATAAACCTTCTTTAGTTCCTTTTGGATATCCAATAAAAATGCACACTTCTCTGTTGATTCCAATTTATTTGTTTTCCCTTTTAATACATACGCTGGACATTTTCAAACTCGAATATGTCATAGACTAGGCTTGCGCCCATTCCACAATTAGGATGGGTTAAATGAACATATTTGGAAGGAACCAAGTTTAGAATGTAATTTGCAGTTTTTAAGGCATATTCCCAAAAGCTAAAAGACAAATCTAGATAACTTAACATTGATCTAACCATTTTCAACAGAGTTATATTTCTTCGTCCTGTCACACCATTTTGTTGTGGTGTTTCTGGGGTAGATTATAAAGATGTAATGCCTGATTCATAAGTACTTAATGAATTTTGCAAGATCGCACAAATTAGGATAAATTATTTCTAACTTATTATTGTCTCTATTTCCTTTGGAAGGGAAATGTCTCTTTGTCATTTTACCTTCTAAACAAGATTCACAGGTTGGTAGTGCCTCCACTATTAATGAATTCAAAGGTCCATCGGAAATCAACCTTGAAATCCTATTTATATTTATATGACATAGAAGTAAGTGCAATAAGTAAGTTTGACTCAATTTAAAAATACACTTTCTTTTATGAGAAACATCAATATTATTTTATTCATTGTGGTGTAGCATGTCATGAGAGACTTCAAATACAAAGAGATAATGCATTTTAGGAGCACTATGGATGAATTTCTTATCATACTCAATAACAACACAATTATTTGCAAATAAAACTTCATAACCAGCATCCAATATATTTTAAACAAAAAAATTTATTATCGAAGGTACATGATTAAAGAACATCTTTTGAAAAAAGAATTCTGGAATTACTCAAAGAAAAAGAGATATTTCCTATTGCTACGCCTGGTGCTTGTTCTCATTCGCATGAACAACACAAACTTTATTCTCACTTAGCCGCCGCATTTCTTGAAACCCTTTCAAAGAAGTGCAGACATGGTCAGTTGCTCCCGAATCTACAACCCATAATTGGGTAGAAACAACCACTAAACATGTTTCAACGACATTTAAACAAGAATTACCTTTGTGCTTCATTTTGTCTTGACAGTCAGGACATTGCCTCCTGTGGTGACTATGCTGCTAGCAATAGTAGCACTTGCCCTTAGGGTTTTAGTCAGGACACAACCTTGCACGAGTTTTTCTTCTTCTTTTGGGCTTTAGTCGGTTTAAACGAAGAAGCAATATGTTCCCCACCATGTATTCCATAAGGAGAGGAGTTTGCTGCTTGATAATGGATTTTGTCGTTGTCAGTTCATTCAACAATTTCTAAGAGACAATCCATGTTATTCATATTATTATTCAAGTGAAACTATTGAAAACTGCCCAGTAGATTCTGTAGGATCATCTTCACCTGAGATTCCATATCAATAGCAGCACCAAGTATCTCCAGCTCATTCTGATAACTCATCATGTTCAGCACATAATCCTTGACAGCTGATCCTTCAACCATTTTGGTGGTTAAGATAGCCTTTATGGCAGTCTACTTGGCAACACGATTCTGCACTTCAAACATCTCTTTGAGAGATCCGAGCATATCGTAAGCAGAGTCATCGACTGATGTTGATGCTACAAAACATTCAATTTAAGGAAAGAGTGTAGCACCTTTCCATCTCATCAACCTTGACCCATTTGTCATAGGCCTTAATCTCTTTATCAGTAGGGTTTAGGTTTAATGGGGCTTTCTTCAACCAACACATACTTGAAACCCTCATATGTTAGAACAATGTCAAGGTTTCGTTTTCAATCCACTAGTTAGGACCTTCCAATTTGTTTTATAATCATGCTAATAAACAGTTAGAATCAATAGGGAACTTAACTATTCAAACAAATATATGAACAAGTTCATATATATAGTACCACTTAAACAAGACAAGTTCAACGCAGTTATAGAGTAATTTGTGAAGTTTTAGTCAGTGTATATATTGTCTTTCATTTATTGATTCAACACGCAACTTAGTTGAAAAGTCAACACAAGTCAACAAATCAAAAGAAAGATATAACAACATCAAAATATACAAGTTTACCCGATGGGAAAGAGGAAATATTTCAACATATAAGCTCATAAATTAATTGTTTAAAACATTTTTTTTAAATAGGGATGAACCCTTACAAATCTGGAGTACAAAAAAAATATTTTTTAAAAAACAAAAAAGTGTTCAACAAAAGAACAACATGATATATACAAATTTAATCAAATATATATCACAATCATGAACTGTAATTACACTATCAGTTATATGTAAGAAGTCTCTGATACCAATTGTTAGGATATGTACAATAAAAGAATTCTTCCATATCACAAACTTACATAATAGCATAATAATGTAAACTAAATAAATTGTGAAACTCTAACCTTTTGTAGCTTACACATAACTCGTTCATGGACTGGGATTTCAGAATTGCAGCCCCGACTAACTCTTTCAATCATGTCTTGTGCGAACAAGGAAATTTTCAGAAAAATGATGATCTTTCTATGAGAACTACCCCCCCCCCCCATTTATACCTATCAGTATAAGAGAAAGGTTTGAAAGATGAAATGTTTTTAGTCATAACTAATTGTCATTAAATACCTTTAAATGTATTTGGACACTTTAAAGTGCATCCAACAACCATGATCAGTAGTCATCAACAATCATTAAATACCATTAAGTGTCTTTTGACACTGTTAAGAGTATCTAACAACCATGATTAATAGTTATCAACAACCACTAAATATAATTCAGACCTCATTTGTTTGCACTTAATGGAGGTCTGAATGTTAATCATTCTGATTCAACCTATTAAGTACGTTTGGATTTTAGGTCTGAATCTGAATCATTCAAATTTACCCTATTAAGTTCATTTTTTTAAAAAAAAAAAATATCTTAATGGGTCTGAAGAGGTCTGAACGAATCAGATTTGTAGGAGACTCTTAATAACATTCAGACTCATTTGATAAGTTATAAATAATAATTAAATCATAACTTCTCTGCTTTAGGCGTGCCTTTTTATCTCATAACTAAAAACTTTTTTCTCACTTTCTCAATCAAACACCATTTTTTCTCAACTGGCAAGTTCTCATAAATCCTTTTCAAGTATCGTTAATATTTATAATTTTCTTATATTGATATGTGTCCAGAACATTGGTTGCAATATATTTTTGGTGTATTGTGTTTATTAAGGTTTTTGAATGAAAAATAGTACTCCAAATCATGATTATTAAAACGTATTTTTTTTTATCAAAATTGATATATTTTGTTGTAACGAAAATTTTATAATATTCAATTAATCTAATGTTCAATTTCACTTCCATATTCAGAAATTGAGAACAAACAACATTAATTATTTAATGTTCTCAGTTAGACACCACATCTTAATATTCAGATGTGTATTCAGATTTAGACCTCTAAGTCTTAATGAAAACAAATGAGGCCTTAGTGTATTTAGAAAGTCATTAAATACCAACGGTAATAAAAACATCATCAATGACCATTAAGAACCATTGAACACTATTATTTGCTTCTTCATCTTCTAAAGGAAATAACGAATTTCAATGTTTTCTTCTTTCTTCTTTTAAGAAAGGGATAATGCAGAAGTGCCTCCTCAACCTATGCCCGAAATCTCATATACACATTTATACAATACTAAGGTGCTATTAACCTTTGAACTTATTTAATTAATAATTTTCTACCCCTTTTCGGCCTACGTGACACTATCTTGTAGGCCCAACGCTGGTTGACTTTTTTTCAAGTTAGTGCCACGTAGACCGAAAAGAGGTAAAAAATACTTATAAAATAAGTTTGGGGGGGGGGTAATAGGACCTTAGTATAGTATAAGTGTGTCTCTTGAATTTCGGGTATAGGTTGAGGGGGTACTTGTATATTTTTCCATTAAGAAAAAAAAAATTGAAACTAATAAAAGTCAAAAAAATTTATTCCTAAACTAAAAAAATACTAACAGACCTTTTCGTTTCCGAACTCGATCAATTAGTCAGGCATAGTAGGGATCACAAATTTATTGGCAGAGGCTTTCAATATAATATTTAATTTGTAAAAACAGGAATTAACCTTATCATAATAAATCACAGATTGTACCACTAAAAATATGTAATTGCACTTTATTTAATTTCAATTTTTTTTATTACAACTTATTTAATTCCCCATGTTAGAATTACAACACCGATTGTCGCGCCCCATTTTTCGCAGAAAATGGGTTTTTGTGCACGACCTAACAACTCTTTTGGGATTTTCGAGTTTGGAGTCGACACCTAACGAATTAAGGCGCGTTAGGGCACCTATCTAACCTAACTAAGTCTAGCTAAGGTCAGCGAGCCAGAGATCAGGGTAAGGGTTCAAGTTACCTCGAGAGGAAGGTGTTAGGCATCCCTCGAGGTCCACAAATGTGGGTTCCGGCCGTATCTCATGCAATCTATGTGGGGGTTACAATTAGCAATCAAAGTCTCTTCATTTATTAATTTATTTAATCTTGCTAAGTGATATAAAACAATTAATACTATTTTATTATTTTTTCATTAATTTGAGCATGCAAAGCTAGGTGATAGCAATAAATAAACAATCAAGCTTTATTTTTATTTAAGCATATGAGACTAAGTTATAAACAAAAATTGGCAAATATTAAGCGATTAATATGTGCGAAAGTAAAATTTTAAAAATTGAGCAAGTTTTGAATATGAATTTTTTATTTTAAAAAAATGTTTGTTTCTTTATAGGGATGATGCCACGATATTGTTCATCGTGCTCCTCCACCATAGAAACAATTTTGATTTGAGGTCGGTCTAAAAATTATGTTTTTGAAAATGATTTAAAAGATTTAGTTTATATGTAGGCACATAAATATTTACACATAAATACATATAATTCCTTTTGAAATTCATGGGTAAGTGGTACTTCCAGGGACGCGTCGGTTTAATTTAAAAAAATTGAAACTAGACGTCATAGTTCCTTTGACTATCCCACTAACGATAGGTTAGGAGATAGTGCTTAATGTCATAATCAATCCAAAGTTTTAAATGAAGATTGAATAATGACTTTTAAGAAAATTATGTTGCAAAACTTTGAAAGTAAGAAAAAAACTAGTAGAACATTAAGGTGGTAAGTGCAAAAGTTTTGATATGAAATATTCAAAAGCCAAGTAGTTTGTTAAATGCATGAAATGATTTAATTTAATATCATTATTATTTAGGAAAATAACATATTGCATGCGGAAATCTTCAAGAAGACAAATAAGATTACTAACTAATTTTAGGGGAAGGGCACAAATATGCACAAACAAATTTTTATTTTTTGTGGATATGTTAAAAGTTATTTACAAGCCTATAGACATGATTTCTAAGTGTTCAAAAAAAAAGAGTAACACATATATGCATGATTTTGTAAATCTAAATGATATGAACAAATTAATCCTTAGGCATGATTTCTACGTGACAAGACAATGCTAAAAGTTATAACATTTTAAAACACCTAATCAGCCTACTAAACTATTATGATTTGATTTTAACATTCAAAAATTAATGGAATCTATTTATTATTATTATTTTATTTTAAGACTTACTAACAAAAGCGTCAAGCAAATTGAAAATTGATATAACACCTACAAACAATAAATCTAGGTGGTTAAAGATAAACCTATAGGCATGATTTCTAATTTTTTTTTTTAAAAAAATGAACAAGTAAGCATGTAAATCCCCCTCCCCTAGACGATCCCCAAATAAATTTATATATGATCTTTAGAGTTACAAATGTTACAACATTCGAATAAATAAAATAAGAAAGAAAAAAAATATAGATTCAAATAAACAAATAAATCTTTCTTCATGGTTGATCTTCAACTTGAACTTCAAGTTTGAAACCTGTTAAAGCAGTCAAATAACGGTTGAGCAGATTAGGAATGGTACCAATGAAAAGCAAGTTGATCCAACCTTTACTCGAACAAAAGCAAAAAAGCAAGGTAGCGAATAAGAGCACTTGAATGTTTATCGAAATCTTAATGTATTTAGAGTAGCAAGAGAGCAATGGGAGAATAAAGAGTGATGAGAGAACTTGTGATTGAGAGTGAAATGAGTGTATGAGTTGTTTATAATGAAGGGAGGGAGTCTTATTTATATAGCAAAGAGGGGAAACAAATAAGGAAAAGAGATATTTAAAGGAGTCAATTAAATATATGTTTTCCTTATTTTAAAGGAGGTTCAAATCAGCCAAAAATAAAAATATATCACTTCCAAATATAAGCAAGAATAAATTAGGAAGAGAAATATTATTATTATTATTATTTATTTTTTTTAAGGAGAGACAAATCAGATTTTTTTTTATTTAATTAATATTTCATTACTAAAAAAAAAGATGAGTAAGAGTAAAGTAAGGAAGATAATATTCTTTTACCTTAAACAAATAAGAGCTAAAACATAATTATTTTACAATTGTTTTCAAATATAAAAACAAGTAAGAAATATGTCAAACTTAAGATAAGCAATTTTAGTTTACCATAATACATCATGTAAAATGAACTAGGAAAGAATATTTTAGACATTGAATTAATTCAATCTTATAAACTAGACATAAATATTAAAGGGTAGAAGAAATTACATTTAGACTGCTCATAATTAAATAATATAAAATCTTGTCTATATTTAATAATAGGAAACGATTAATATGTCAAAATTACCATAGGATGAAAAACAAATTAATCAAATTAAACCAAAATCAAACAAAATCATCAATGACTCCAAGAATTTGTGTGAGCATGGATATTGCAAAGATTCATAGATTTAAGCATGATCAATAACTTATTTAATCCATTAATTAAAATAGATGCAAACAGATTGAATTTTTATCAAGATTTATCAACCAATTTTAAGAATCATGGAAAGGAGGGAGTAAACATATTGCGGACAGATTATGAAAGCCAAATATTGAGTCAAAAACTAAAAATTTCAAATCAGTAGAAAAACCTCAAAGGATACTAGGAACTAAAGCATATAACACAAGGGCATATTTATATGGATCAAAGAAATAAAAAAAATCACAGATCATTAACAATATAATTTGTTCAAGATAGTGATTTCGTATAATTTTTAACATGCGACAAGCAAAGCATTGAAAAATCAGCCACACCAAAAAATTAAATTAAAAATAAAAGCGATTTTAATCAAAAGAGAACGGACCTGGACGGATTTGTAAAAAATCCGTCTTTAACCGTTTTCAAATTCATCGAGCTCGTTGTCTCGCTGTCCGGAACTGCTGGTGGGAGCTGTTGTCGGCTGCTGCTGCGTGGAGTTGCTGGAGCCGCTGGTTCCCTCGCCTGGCTGCTGCGTCTGGTGGCTGTCGCCGGCTGCTGTTGCTGTTTCTCGCGGGCTGGCAGTCCTCGCCGGAGCTGCCACTGGTCGCCTGTCTTCGTCGGAGATGAGAAGAGGAGAGAAGGAGAGAGGGAAGAGAGGAAGAGCGACGGGAAGCTGCTGCTTCCGGCGGCTGCTGGTTGGTCGGAGAAGAGGGGGAAAGAAGATGAGGGAGGTGGAGAGAGGGAGAAGGGAGGAAGCAGAGGAGAGGGGTGGCGACAGAGGGGCGTCTCCACCTCTGGCTGATGGCCTCGCCGGCCGGAAAAAAAAAGAGAAGAGGGAGGGGCGGCGCTGGAGAGAGAGGGAGAGAGTGGCGGCTGCCAAGGAGAGGGAGGAAGAGAGAGGAGGGCTGGCGGCTTGGAGAGGGGGGGGGGGGGAGGAAGAGAATGAATTAAAATTTTAGGTTTTAGGGTCTTTTGGTGTTGAAGAAAGAGAATGGGAGATTTAATCACAACTGTTGTTTTAGATAGAGATGAAGGGTTAGGATTCGATCTAGGATTTTTTTTTTAAGACGGACGAATGAGATTAAAAGATGATGTTTTGAAATTAGATTGACAAAGATATAGAATGACCAAAATTGCAATTAAAATGGCTATAATTGAAATGAATGCTTGTAATAAAACTCTAATCAAGTGGCTAGAATTCAAAGAAAATGGAATAGAATAGGCTAGAATTTAAATAATTTTAAGGAAAGTGTAAAAATTATTTAAATTTTAAACATTTGAAACTTATTAATAATTTCAAAATATTTTAATAATATCTACGATAATTTTATAAAGTAGAACATACTAAAATATATAATTTTCAAGCAAAGTCGACTAAAAATTCTAAAAATTTAAAATACGTACTTAATTGAATAGTATTCCTAAACATGATCAAAGGTCGGTCAAAATTGGGTGTCAACACCGATCAATTAAGTCAAGCTTTTGAAAAATTTAATCCATTGATTAATTTAATCCGTTATCTTTATACTTAAATTAGTTCACGTGACGTGTGTGTATATACACACACACTCGCCTTTCAATAGATTAAAACAATAAATCAAACTACACATATCATAACAACTACACCAAGATAAAGAGTATAAACTCATGTAATGGATTAGAGATATTATATATTGTAATTCAAAACCTAAGTACATATGTAAATTTGGTTCGTTCGATACATGCAAAATGTACTAACACAAGAAGTTGAAATTTTACCATTTCCATAATTAAGATGGAATTATATTTAATCTTGTGTTACAATCATCAAGATGTCTATCCAACTTCATCTTTGATTATGAACATTTAATTTATAACTTATAACAACCGACAATTTTAATCTTCTGCGTGTAAGTTAAGCAACTCCATACCCAAATACCGTCTACTATATAAGTAATGGACACACAAATAAACACAATGGTATATTCAAACAAAGATTTTATTGTAATAGGTAACATAAAACATAGAGTCTTTATAAAGGATTAAAATCAATACTATAACTGGATCATATGGTTAATATTATAGTCGAATAGAAATACTTTGATCGCATGATTGTGGACTTGAATTGCTTGAATTATTGTCTCTTCCTTATGGTGCGTAGCTGCTTATGTGCATTAATTGTAGTACACCACAATGAGATAAAGTCAATGGAAAATAGTTTCGACTAGTGATATATATACCGAAGGAAAATAGTTTTGACAAGTGATGTGATGCAAAGCCGATGAGAAATGTTTCGGCTAGTGATATAATACAAAGTTGATGAGAAATGATTCCGGCAAGAGTTTGATTATTGTGACGTGATGCATTTTGATGCTTATGATTGATCTACTTGTTGATTGTTATTGATGCACTTGTTACTTGTGATTGCTCTACTTGACACTTGAGATTGACTTACTTGATACGTGTTGGTTGTTGAATTGTGATTATTTGACTGACATTATTGATCTTCATGACATTATTGTAGAATTGTTAGATTGGACTGATTTATGAGCAGGTTGTAGTTTGAGGAGGTTCGAGTGGGGATGAAATGAGTATTTGATTTATAGCTAGTTGTCTTGTAGTTGTTAGGTTGTTTGTTGGATACAATTTTGTTGATAATCACTCCTTATTTCTGCACTTGTGTAGGTTCCGAACCTAGTACTATGTGATTGCTCTTCTTCTCCCATTTTCAAGGCTTGTCAAAGAATTGCTAAGAGGTAGTTGTTTGTCATCCTGGCGGACCCTCTAGTTCTTCCTTTAATGCTTTGTTCTATTTGAGAAACAAAGACTTGAGATTTGTACTTATTTCTAAAATTTTGCACTTTATGTATTAATCACTTCTATAGTGGCGGAATCAGAAATTTGAAAAAGATATGCAATATTAAATATACACTTCAATTTGTTGACAGGTAACTCTCAGTACATCACATATTTTTTTGGCGAAGAATATGCACCAGATCGCATTTGCCTCAGATGGCTCTGTCCCTCCATGTAGAATAAAAACGAAGAAGTATAAAGAAAAGGGTATTAAATAAATTGCTTGTGATATTATCATTGTAATTTTTTTTTTGGTTTGGAAATACTAGCCGACTTTGCTTGACTAAATAATAATTAGCAATTTATGTTGGGTATGGACACCCATTTAATTATTGTTCTTACTAATTTTTAGACGATTAGTAATCACAATTGCTCCAAATAAATTTGTTAGATTTATTATTGTTTTGTTGGTAAATTAACGACTGAAGTTTGTTTTATATTATATGTGAAACTTATGTTTCAAATTTAAATTTGTTTGATGTAGATTTGAGTGTTAGAATCATGAGTTTGATTATTAGAATTCAATTTTTTTTTTTAAAAAAATGATTCACCTGAACTTTATGCGTAACTATATGAAATTTAACAATTTTACCAAATATATACTCTAACATCAAGTGAAATGTCTGAACCAACCAAATTCCAATCATAAACATACACTAAAAAATACACTAAAAATGACTTTTAGCGGTAATTAATTAACATCAACAACTTAATTATTGTTACATATGTATTTTGGTAGCAATTTAACACTTTTGTAAATGTTCGTAAAGCCTATAACTGTGGGAAAGACAAGGCACTAACAAAGAATGCCTGACAGGATAACAGCGGAAGAATACCCAAGTGTATACTTTCTCTTTTCGATTTGAACCAAGAGAAGACAAACAACCACAAGCAATATGATAGTAAGGCAGCAAGTAATTCAACCAAAAATATATAACAAGACAATAATAAATCAATCACACAAGACACCAAGATTTACGTGGAAAACCCTTCGATGTGAAGAGTAAAAAACCACGGGACCAAAAGCTCCACTATAATCACCAAGAGTTATAATATTGTTCTCCAAAATTGGCCACAAAACAAGTGCCAAACAACGAGCAACAACAAAATAAGATTGCACCAAATCTAGAGAATTAAAGGAGCAAAATCACCAATTTCGCAGCTACTGTTCACGACAGCAAAACAGAAGCTGCAGGCCACCAAATCCAACTCTGTCAGTTCCTAATCAAAGATTGAGATGAAGATAATTCTGTCCAAAAGTCAGCTCAATCAGAAAAGAAACGAAGCGAGAATCACAATTTGAAGTTGGTTGTTAGGGCTGAAATTTGACTGCGAAAATTGCTCTCTTTCTCTCTTTTTGGCTGCTGAAAAACTATGTATATTCTTCTGAAAATAAGACCCTAAATGGGTTTATATTTGCCTCATAAGAATGGGCCTATGGGCAAAAATGGGTTGGTCCAAATTGGCTTTTATTTATCCACATAGGAAGGAAACCCATAACCCAACAATTCTCCCCCTCACTACTATGTGGAGGAGACCGCCATCCCGGCGACTATGCAACAATCTTCAAACTTCCCTCTTGGCAAAGCTTTATCATCATATCGGAACCATTGTCATTTGTATGAATCTTTTCAAGCTCAAGCAACTTAGAATCCAACACATCTCGAATCCAATGGTATCTCACATCAATGTGTTTAGACCAACCATGGAACGTAGAATTCTTGCCAAGATGTATAGCACTTTGACTGTCACAATAAAGCACATACCTCTCTTGAGCACAACCAAGTTCCCCCAAGAATCTCTTCATCCAAAGCAATTCTTTACAAGCTTCAACGACAGCAATACTCAGCTTCTGTAGTAGATAGAGCAACATTTTTGCAACCTAGATTGCCAAGACACAGCTCCCCCTGCAAAAGTAACCAAGTACCCTGAAGTAGACTGCGAGTATTAACATCACCACCATGTCTGAATCAGTATAACCACAAAGAATAGGCTTCCTTGTACCAAAACACAAACTCAGACTAGAAGTGCCACAGAGATATCTCTTAACCCACTCCACAGCATTCCAATGTTCTCTTCCCGGATTAGAAAGAAAACGGCTAACAACTCCAACAGCGTGAGCAATATCCGGTCTTGTACAAACCATCGCATACATCAAACTACCAACTGCTGAAGCATAAGGAACTTTCTTCATATCGTTCTTCTCATCATCACTAAAAGGACACTGTTTCGTGCTCAATTTGAAGTGCATAGCTAAAGGTGTACTGACAACCTTAGCTTTGTCCATGTTGAATTTGCGAAGTACTTTCTGAATGTACTTCTCTTGTGATAATACCAATTTCTTGGCCTTTCTATCACGACAATCTGCATGCCAAGAATCTGCCTTGCTGGTCCTAAGTCTTTCATAACAAAGACTTACTCAACTCTTTCTTCAACTTCTGAATCCTGCAAGTATTATGACCAACAACAAGCATGTCATCAACATAAAGCAGCACAATAATAAAGTCACCATCAGAGAACTTTGCACAAAAACACAATGGTCTGAAGAAGTCTTCTTGAAGCCCTGCTGACTCATAAAAGAACCAAACTTCCTGTACCACCACTGCCTGGGAGCTTGTTTCAACCATACAAGCTCTTCTTCAATTTGCAAACATAATTCTCTTTACCCTTGACTTCAAAACCTTCCGGTTGCTCCATATAATTTCTTCATCTAAGTCACCATGGAGGAAAGCAGTTTTAACATCCATTTGCTCAACCTCTAAATCTAGACTTGCAGCCAAGCCTAGAACCACACAAATGGATGACATCTTCACAACTGGAGAGAATATCTCATCAAAATCAACTCCCCTTTTCTGATTAAATCCCTTGACAACTAATATAGCTTTGTACCGTGGAACTGGATTACCATCTTCATGTTTCACCAGAAAAACCCACCTGTTTTTCAAAGCTTTTCTGTCTTTAGGTAACTTAACCAAATAAAAGGTATGATTATCATGCAAGGATTTAATCTCATCTTCAATAGCATCAAACCACCTTTCTTTTTCTTCACTTTCCATGGCCTCATCAGGAATCTCAGGTTCTCCCCCGTCAGTCAAGAGTACATACTCATTGGGAGAATAATGAGATGAAGGAATTCTCTCTCTACTAGATCGTCTGAGACAACTCTCTGGAGCATCTATAATTGGTTGTTGGACAACCACCTCATCTTGCACTGGAGCATCAACAACATCATGCTGGTCATTCTGAATATGATCACCATCTTCATTATCAACTTGATTTTCATCATTATGAAGATTTTCTTCCGGTGCAATAGTCAAAGGAACTGGATCAACATCAACTAAGCTCTCACTACTCTCAAAATCAGTCTTGTCAGCTTTGTCAAAATCTTCAATTGTTTGGTCTTCAAAGAACACAACATCACGGCTTCTAACAAGTTTCTTCTCAACAGGATCATAGAAACGATAGCCAAATTCATCTTGACCATAACCAATGAAGATACACTGCCTAGTTTTAACATCCAACTTTGACCTTTCATCCTTAGGAACATGTACAGAGGCTTTACACCCAAAGACTCTAAGATGATCATAAGAAACATTCTTACCAGTCCAAACTCTGTCAGGGACATCACCATCTAAAGCAACAGCAGGAGATAAATTGATAACATAAGCAGCAGTATTAAGTGCTTCTGCCCAAAAGGAATCTGACAGCTTAGCATCTGAAAACATACATCTAACCCTCTCAACTAGAGTTCTGTTCATCCTCTCTGCTAAAACCATTTAACTGAGGAGTCTTTGGAGGAGTTTTCTGATGCCTAATACCCTGCTCTCTGCAATATCTATCAAAAGGACCAATATACTCACCACCATTATCTGAGCGGATGCATTTCAATGTCTTCCCTGTTTGTCTTTCAACCAAGGCCTGAAAACTCTTGAACACATCAAGTACTTGATCCTTGGACTTCAAAGGAAATACCAAAGTTTGCGAGAATGATCATCATAAAAGTCACAAAAAGTAAAGTGCACTACCATGAGATCTTACCTTAAAAGGACCACACAAATCAGAATGTACCAACTCCAGCAAATCAAGCTTTCTTGAAGGCGTATGACTCTGAAAAGAAACTCTTTTCTGTTTACCGGCTAAGCAATGAACACATTTCTTCAACTTTGCTTGTTTCACTCTCCATAAAGCAAATTTTCTTAGCCAAACTATCAATCCCCTTCTCGCTCACATGACTCAGCCTTCTATGCCATAACTCTGATGAAGTATCATTCTCCACCAAATTTACTGATTCTCTGGACATGGAGCCCTGAAATACATACAAGTTCGACAACTTGTCACCACGGGCCACAACCATCAAACCTCTAGTAAGCTTCCACTGGCCAACACCAAGTGTATTAACATAACCCTCGTCATCAAGATATCCCACATAAATCAAATTCAAGCGAACATCTGGAGCATGCTTGACATTATTGAGAACTAGTTTGGAACCATTGTTACTTTCCAAACAAACTGTCCCAATGCCAATAACTTCAACTTCATGATTATTGCCCATTTTCAACGTTCCAAAATTACCTGGAGTATAAGAAGAAAATAATTCATTCTTTGGCGTGACATGAGAAGTAGCACCAGAATCCACAAACCAGCTAGACTCATCACGAACAAGATTAATGTCATTTTCATCACAAGAAAAAAGAAGATCATCATTAGAAACAACAGCAACACGATTTTCATTATCTCCTTCTCTCTTTTGTTGTCTCATATCTCTCTTGTGCTTGTAACAATATTTCATGATATGCCCATTCTTCTGGCAATAGTCACATGTAATATTCTTGTATTTAGACTTTGACTTGCTTCTACTTTTACCTCTATCATTCTGACCTCTAGACTTGTTTCTCCCCCTATCTTCAGTAACCAAAACATCGGAGCGTAAAGCTGAAGAAGATGAGGCTTGAGATCTTCTTCTCATTTCTTCATTCAAGACACCACTCTTAGTATATTCCATGGTTACAACACCACTAGCAGCAGAATTAGTCAAAGAAACTCGAAGAGTTTCCCAAGAGTCTGGCAGAGTATTAAGAAGTCAAAGTCCCTGTATCTCATCATCAAACTTTACACCCATTCCGGACAACTGGTCAAGAACACCCTGAAAATCATTAATATGAACAGAAATAGGAGTACCCTCTTTATACCTGATATTCATTAATTGTTTCAGTAGGAACAACATGTTGTTGCCAGTCTTCGAAGCATAAAGTGTCTCGAGCTTGTCCCACAAACTTTTGGCATGTGTCTCATTCACAATATGATTTCTAACATTATCTTCAACCCATTGTCTAATATAGCCACAAACCTGCAGATGCTCAAATTACAATTCTTCATCATTCAAAGACTGAGGCTTATTAGAAGCAAATACAGGTAAATGCATCTTCTTGACAAATAGAATATCTTTCATCTTGCCTTTCCAAACATGATAGTTACTACCAGTTAAACACACCATTTTGCTCATATTTGCCTCCATCATTCAAAACGACAATCAACAATAACCAATGCTCTGATACCACTTTGTTGGGAAAGACAAGGCACTAACAAAGAATGTCTGACAGGATAACAGCGGAAGAATACCCAAGTCTATACTTTCCCTTTTCGATTTGAACCAAGAGAAGACAAACAACCACAAGAAATATGATAGTAAGAAAGCAAGTAATTCAACCAAAAATATATAACAAGACAATAATAAATCAATCATACAAGACACCAAGATTTACGTGGAAAACCCTTCGATGTGAAGAGTAAAAAACCACGGGACCAAAAGCTCAACTATAATCACCAAGAGTTACAATATCGTTCTCTAAAATTGTCCACAAAACAAGTGCCAAAGAACGAGCAACAACAAAATAAGATTGCACCAAATCTAGAGAATTAAAGGAGCAAAATCACCAATTTCGCAGCTACTGTTCACGACAGCAAAACTGAAGCTGTAGACCACCAAATCCAACTCTGTCAGTTCCTAATAAAATATTGATATGAAGATAATATGCTGTCCAAAAATCAGCTCAATCGGACAAGAAACGAAGCGGGAATCGCAAGTTGAAGTTGGCTGTTAGGGCTGAAATTTGACTGCGAAAATTGCTCTCTTTCTCTCTTTTTGGCTGCTGAAAAACTCTCTATATTCTTCTGAAAATAAGACCCTAAATGGGTTTATATTTGCCTCATAAGAATGGGCCTATGTGCAAAAATGGGTTGGTCCAAATTGGGCTTTTATTTATCCAGATTGGAAGGGAAAAAGACCCATAACCCAACAATAACGACCTTGGATCAAATGACATTTAATTAATATCGATAAAAACTTTTGTACTTTTAGTTAATGTGAATATTTATTGCCACTGACGAGAGAGAGTTTCTCGGATGGTAAGCAGCATTCACTTCTAACCCGAAGGTTGTGAATTCGAGTCACCAAGGGAAGCAAAGGAGTGGAAATTCCTTGGGAGGGTAAAAAAATACATTTATTGCCACTAAACGTTGTGCATTGGCTTCTCTCCCACATAGCATGTATGAACACATGAATCATGCATGCATAAAATAATTTACAGTAGATATGGATCGATAATACTAGAAGGGTACGACCCGTGCTACATTTTCTATTTTTTATGATGGATCTTTCAATCGTCATTTGGAGGCGCAAGATGGGAGTTAAAATTAAAAGAAAAATGAAAACTAGCATAGGAAAACATAGTATTAATATCACGAAAGCTTGTTTGATCCAATTAGAACAGAACTATAATCATTTGTAGATATATTGACATAGAAGTATGCCAACTAAGTACATAAAACTTTACCCTTAAAGAATACCATCTTTGGAATAAATTCATCGATAGTAAAGAGTCTTAGATACAACTCATAAAGTTATCTTCCCTTGCAATTTATAGGCCAACGATAAAGTTGAAATCAATCACTGTAAATTAAATTTCTTGGAGTTTTAGAGATCAAACTCTCAATTACGTATTGAAGCATAACTACCTAGAAAATGAAAAAATTAGGAAGATTAAAAGGATGACTCTATTAACACATAAGTAATCCATTAACACACAAATAATCCTCATACACCATTGATTTTCATCAAAGGGCAGTGATTACTAGTTGGAAGTCACCTAGAATAAAAGTCGAGGGTCGTAAGAAGATCAGATGCCATTAAAACAAAAAAATAGAATACGAAAAAATAAACATGTCCATGTAAAACTACAATCTCACTTAGAGGGACAACCCAATTCAGGCTCAGAAGCGAAACTACTATATTAACAAATTTGTTTACTCGAATTTCAGCAATTAGAAAGACATATATAGCAAATTCATGGAGTACTTTGATGGTGTCAACGTTATTTTTCTTCTTTTTCTATTTGTAATTGTTTGCTACAGCGTCTGTAATACTTCAGCCTACTTACACCCACAGAATTGACTAAGTATAGAAATACTTAAACAGCAATGTCAAACAATAAACAGGCAGCGTTTACAGGAACAAGTCCCAACCTTTATTAATCGATAATTAATACAAAGGAAGGCTTCACATATCAGTCTAAGGCTAGAAAACTCTCTGTCCCCTGCCTTAGACGAATTTCCACCTTAAATCAAAATTCTGCACAATGGCAGTTACATGCAATTACATGCGGCGGTTACAAATGACACCTGTCCGACACATGTCAGCCCAGGGTTCAAAACTAACTTTCCAACAACTATATTTCCAACAGATAGAATCTAATTTAAATTACATTCTTATCTACACGAAATACTAATATTCTAATACTTAGAATATTTCAGGCTTCATTCCAACACTTAGAATAATCCTGCCAGCTTCCAACACTTAGAATATTTTAGCTGTCTTCCACACTTAGTTTTATTTCAGCAATTTCGGGTGAACTGCCTTTGTCCTTGACATTGCCAAGTCTTCACAACCTTGCTTCATCAAGCCAACATGCTGTCTTGCCAACGCCCTTAGCCCGAACGTAAGCCATGCACGTTCAAGATGCCTTGCCAACACCCAAGCACTTGAACTTGTGTTGCACTGTTTTGCCATCATCCATGTCAAGACCAATGCCCAAGTCCTTGACATGTCTGCACGTAGTTAGATCAAGTAGTTTGCGGGTCTAACAGACCACCCGCACCACTTGAACTCGATGTCCTCATCGAGACTATTTTGAGATAGTCATCGATTTGAGCATTAAACTGCCATAGGTCTTTTGCTTTCTCCCAAACAGCGTCTGCTGCACTCTTGCCTTTCCAGTGAACCAAGAACTCAGTCTTAGTATTCTTCTTACTTGTGCCCAAAACCCGGTGATCAAGGATCTTCTCAATTTCAGCATCATACTGTGTAGGTACTGATGGAGGAGCCCTCTTTGATCTGTTCCTGTCCAGATCATTTTCATCTGCAAAGTAAGGTTTCAAGAAACTCACATGGAAGGTGGGGTGAATTTTCAACCTTTCTGGCAGCTTCAACCTATAAGCAACTTCGCCCACTCGTTTTACCACTTCGAATGGACCATCATACTTAGGTATCAAACCCCGATGTCTGGTCTTACTTACAATCTGTTTCCAGATTTGTGGAGTATGTTTCAGCAACACCTTGTCACCCACATTGAACTCCACAGAGCGACGATGTTGATCAGCATATTTCTTCATGCGCCGCTGAGCCTTGCGCAAGCTGTCTTGTGCCTCAGATAACATTTCAAGCCTGTCCCTTGCAACCCTATATGCTGCTGGACACTTCCCCTGATTTTTAGATTTGGCAATATCCAATGGTGTCATGGGCTGTTTGCCTAAGACGATTTCAAAAGGGCTCATTTCTGTTGCAAACGACTTGTACAGATTATAGCAAAACTGTGCAGTGTCTAACAATGCTACCCAATTTCGTTGACTTGTTGTCACATAGTGTCTCAAGTATTCTTCCAACAAATGATTAATTCTTTCCGTCTGTCCATCTGTTTGTGGGTGATTTGTAGTAGAAAACTTTAATTCGGTTCCCATCATATTGAATAATGCTATCCAAAATCTACCAGTGAATCTTGTGTCTCTATCACTCACAATGTCAGCCGGAACACCATAATACTTAACCACATGTTTGTAGAATAACTCAGCAGCAACTTCAGATGAGCATAATTCAGGAGCAACAATAAAAACAGAATATTTTGAAAACCTGTCAACTACCACCATGATAGATGCTTTGCCATCTACTTTAGGGAATCCAGAAATGAAATCCATGCTTACTGATAGCCATGGCCTTTCAGGAATAGGCAAAGGTTGCAGCAAACCTGCTTCCTTCTTATGTTCAGTATTGTCCACTTGACAAACGTGACAAGTCTTAACGTACGCCTCTATATTATCTTCCATTTTTGGCCAAAAATAAACACGAGACAGTAAGGCTAACATTCTTTCAACACCGGGATGTCCAGCCCAAGCAGAGTCATGCGCTTCATTCATTAAGTCTTTGCCAATCCGCCCTGATTTGGTAGTACGATCCTCCCCCCTTTAAAATATAGCAGATCGTCCTCGATCCAATACCGTCTCATTGTGCCATCTTCCACTTGACCCATCCATTTAACATACAATGAATCATTTGTAGCACACAGCCTGATTCTATCATAGAAATCAGTTTCAAGTTTTGAAATTGAATATACTGCAACAAACACTTCTTTTCTACTCAGCGCATCCGCAACTTGGTTGTGTTTTCCTGGTTTATGTTCCCACATGAAATCATATTCTGCCAGGAATTCTTGCCACCGTGCTTGTTTAGGACTTAACTTTTTCTGTGTCTTGAAAAATGTATTCGCTACATTATCAGTTCTTACCACAAATCGAGTGCCTAAGAGATAGACTCTCCAAACCTGCAAACAGTGTACCACCACAACCATTTCTTTTTCATGTGTTGAGTATCTCTGTTCAGCATCATTCAATTTTCTACTTTCAAAGGCCACTGGATTACCTTCCTGCACTAATACACCACCAATCGCTTTGTCTGACGCATCGGTGTGCACTTCAAATGGTAACTCAAAATCAGGCAATTTGAGTATAGGTTCAGATGCGATAGCATTCTTTAAATCCTGAAAAGCTTCATCACACCGTTCAGACCAAACCCACTTTGTATCCTTCTTTAACAAATCTGTCAAAGCCGCTGCCTTCTTTGAGTAACAAGCAATAAACATTCTGTAATAGTTAGCCAAGCCAAGAAACGACCTCAAATCCTTCACATGACGAGGTGCCTGCCAATCAACAATGGCTTGCACTTTCTTAGGATCCATTCGAACTTGGTTTTTACTAACAAGATGCCCCAAAAACTTTATCTCTTGTTGAGCAAATTCACACTTTTCCATCTTGACATAAAGCGTGTATTTCCTCAATTGAGACAAAACCAAACTTAGGTGATTAACATGTTCTTCCAATGTTCGACTATAAATGACTATATCATCTAAATAAACAACAACAAAGTCATCAAGATAGTCAAACAGTACATTGTTCATTAAGTTGCAAAACGTTGCCGGGGCATTAGTCAACCCAAACGGCATTACAAGGAATTCATAGGAACCATATCTAGTTACACATGTTGTCTTTGTTCATCACCCTCTGCTATCCTAACCTGCCAATAACCTGCCCTCAGATCAAGTTTTGAGAACCAGCATGCCTTGCTTAACCTGTCCATCAAATCTTGCACCAACGGAACCGGATATTTGTTTTTTATAGTTGCCTTACTCAGTGCCCGGTAGTCTACACACATTCTCATTGTTCCATCCTGTTTCTTTTGAAATAGAACAGGAGCATCATATGGAGCCTTAGACGGCTGAATCAATCCAGCATCCAACAATTCATTCAATTGTTTGCGTAGTTCAACCAATTCCTTAGGAGCCATACGATAAGGGGCTTGTGCAGGAGCAACCGTACAAGGCAGCAACTCAATCTTATGATCAATATCCCTCCTTGGTGGTAATTTCATTGGTAATTCCGGCGGCATAACATCAGCATATTATTTAAGTAATTCAGCAACACAATCAGGCACTTCCATCTTCACATCAGGTTTCACTTCTACCAAGGCAGCAAGTATGGTGTCTTCACCTTTCTTCAGCCCTTTGTCGATTGACATAGCAGACAACAACATTTCCTTGTCTTTCTTCTTTGCAATTTTATTAATGTCCCCAAACGGATGAACACCTTTGAGAAAACCAGTATTGCTTCCATTCATGACCATCACTCCATCTAAGTGAGGAAACGGAACAAACTGGAATTTTCTTAGGAAATCAATCCCAAGTATGATTTCAAAGTCACCAAGCGACATCACTCAAATTATGTTTTCCCACCCAACTTCCAGTTGATAGACACACCATAAGCCATGCACACATGGCTTGTGCCTTAGCATTGAACTTTTTTACGTAGGAAGGGCTTTTAGACAACTTCAGCCCCAATTTTGTAGCAATCTTCACATCTACAAACGTGTGTGTGGCCTCTGTATCAACCGATGCCATCACACATTGTTCCCTCACTTTCATTTCTATATGAATTAAGGAAGCATGAGGATTCGAAGTGCTAGAGATCTCTCCAACATTATTGATCCCCATAATGTGATTGAAGGACAATCCCAATGGGTTTGCCATTGCAGCCACGATTTCTTCATCCTCCTCCCTTTGATTCACATTACCAGCAAGCAAAGCATTCACTTTTTCGCGGTTTGGACAAGATTTGGCCAAATGAGGACCACCACAAGTCCAACAACCCTTCGAATTTCCATCTTTATTCTTTGGCCTGTCTTTCCCATCCTTCATTTGTGTCATACTTTGAAAAGCAATGGTTTTCAAATATGAAGTTTTGAAGATCCACTCTGTCATATCTCATATATGCGACACTAATATTCCAAGAGAAAGCCTACCAAAATTCCCAATTTTACATGCACCATTTCAACCTTTAGTTCTTATATTACACTTTTAAAATTACAGATGCATCATGTATCATATCAAAAATAATCTATACAATTGAGCTCATCAAGCTTATATGCTTTGTCCACCACTATGTCTAGACATAAAATTTCATGAATGTAATCATACGTGTAAATATTAACTATAATTACTATCATAAGAAACAACCAAATTAATCATAAAATACTAATACTAATAATTTCTAATGAACAAAGTATGAGCACCTGATCCAAAAAAATGTGTACAATCAAGTAAATTTTATGTATTTCTATAAACAACACACAAATTTAGCAACAAAGGAATTAACAATGATAACTTTCATGATATTGTTGAGGGAAAAAATACATCTCTGTTATTTCTAAAAAAAGTTCCAAAAATATGATCACTCTTCTGCTTTATCGCCTCTACCAACAACAACATACCCAGTGTAGTGCCACACTGAAGGAAAAATCAGCTAGTAAAAAATGAACTATCTTTGATGAAATGTTTAAATAATAAAATTTACTAAAGTATTAATTCTTTCATATAGATCAAGTATAAACCACATTTCTAGTGATTTGCAGAGACTCGCACACAAAGGGAGAATCATGTTCACCGTCATTACAAACATAAAGAGCATCAAAGTTGTGAACTTCCTCAATGCTTTTGGTGTTCAAGATTTGATCGATCATTTGGGACTCCAAAGTAACTGCTAAAACAATTATTGACGGCAACAGTCATCTTTAATTACATGCCCCCATCTTCTATATATGTTGCTTCGTCTTTTGGATATCCATTAATTTATTTGTACTATTGAGTTCTTTTGGGTGGGTTTCTGATTATTCTATGCATGGAAATGACTTTATCCTGATTTGTGGATACATTCTTCGAAGAAAGGGATGAATATGCATGGTACTCCGTAAATGTATGGAAAATAAATCATTTTTTCTTAAACTATATCTGAAATCTGAACTATGTTGGAATTAATGCATCAATGTTTAGTATTCCGAAATTGTATCTTAGTTTTTCAAGAAGTCTCTTTAGAATTTTGTAGTACATGTATCTAGTAAATTGTGATATATGTATTTAGTTATTTGTTCAAGACTTTTTATTTTCTATTTTGAGTAGTAAAAATAGTGATGTAGTTGATGATTATAATCATCTCAAGTTGCCTTAAGTAGCCTATAATAAACTTGAGCATTATCTAAATATATTATTTTCCTTCCATATTTCCTACAAATTGGTATCAAGAGCAGGTTTTCGTTTCTAATCTAGGGTTAGGTGAAGAAAAAAATATGGCATCCAAAACAAATGAAGGTGCTGATTTTGTAGTTGTTCTTACTTCATTTTATAATGGAACTGTTGAATACTGGAAAATAAGAATAAGAATTCATTTGAAAGCTGAAGGTTTGTGGACTATTGTTGCAAATGACTTTGAAGAGCCAGACAACGATGGTGATCTTACAGCAGCAGAGATGAAAAATCTTGAGGCTAAGTATGGTCAAGTTGCAAAAGCATTGAGCGAAATCCAAATGGGAGTCTCAAGAGAATATTATGCAAAAATTGCTACTTGTGAGACTTGAAAGGAAGCTTGGGATTTTCTGGAAACTGAGGTGTATGGTGATGAAAAGGTATGCACTATAAATCTTCAAACTCTTAGAAGAGAGTTTCAAAATTTAAAGATGATAAAATCTGAAAAAATTGATGAATATTGCATAAGTGTCATGAATATTGTTAATAATATATTTTTAATTCTCTACTTGATTTTCCTCTTAAATTGGCCAAAGGGTTGTGGGTTCGAACCCCCACAACCCCTTTTTATTTTTTCATTAACATCACTTTGCCCATTTTCGCCCAAACCAAGAGGTTGTGGGATCAACCCCCCATAACCTCTTTGATTTATATAATTAAATTCGCTGTAATAAGGAGGTTGTGGGTTCGAACCCCCACAACCTCCTTATTTTAATTTAATTTTTCTAGGGGCTTGGGAGGTTGTGGGTTTGAATCCCACTCCTCCCATTTATTTGCTTAATTATTTTTCTCCTCTTTCTCCTCCAGTTCGCGAGTTCGAATCCCCCCAGCCCCCCTTTTTTTGTTTTTTCTTTTCTTTTCTCGCGAATTCACAGTGGCCACATTCGATTCCCGTTAGCCCCATTTACTTTTTCCCTTATCGCGAACCAGTAGCCAGGTTCGAATCCTGATGGCCTCACCTCTTTAAAATGCGTTAATTTCCAAATTTCTTGGTTAACTTTAGCCTAAAATAATATTGCATAGTTGGTGAAAATTTTAGTCACTCTTCAACTCATTTTTATCAACATTTTCACATGATTCAAAGGGTGCATTCATAAATCGTTTTGATACAATTTTAGGCGCCTCTTTCATAAGTTTATTTGGCTAAAAGATTGTTATTCAATCAACCATATTTGATTACAACGGACATCACATTCCATACCCATTTCACACATAAAATACACATAATGAACTTGTTAATTCATACGTCTAACAGTGAGCTCATTCACTGCCAAAGTTCATTGCCAACGTGCACCCACACACATCATTTTTTTTATCATACATTGCTTTTCATTTTCGTGATTTCACGTGCATAAACATATTCACATTCAATACAAAAACACATACATGCCTAAATCTACCAGCACAAAAATACCCAACATACAAAGTCATTTGGGAGCTAGTGACAAGGACATACAACGGGGAACAACCTTAGTTTCAGAGTGTATATCTTGAATCGTGAGGGGCCTCTTGGGAAAGGGACCAAGAGAAAAGAAATCCAAACCTTAATTTGCTTGTTCAAACGTGAAGTTGTTTCCCAAATCCTTCTCCAAAACCACGTCCAACTCACCTAAAGTTTCTCCACCAACTCGACGGAATCTTCTCTTTGCCTTAACGTTTTTGTTAGTTTGTTATTCTTAAAATTTCATGTAAATTCTTCAAGTGTGAAGAACTCTTGATGTATTTTCAATTCTTGAAGTTGTTTTTTGGCAGAAACCAACGTGACAAAGAGGATGATGAACGTGAGAGAGAGATTGTGTGTGTGAGAGAGTAGTAAAATAATAGGAGTTTTAGTTTGGGAATTAGTCAAACTAGGACTCCTTTTTAATTTAAATAAAAAAACCTGATTTAATTAGCTTAGTGAAACGACCATTATTCCCTTAAAATATTAGATTTTAAATAACAATTAAATCACCCTAAGTACTTATCCTATTCGTTTTTAGGGTTGTTACATTATCCCCCCCCTTAGGAACAGATGTCCCTGAATGACACTACCACTACATATCGTGATGCCAATATACAGAGAGATAAGGAAACATAGCCTTAAGAGTAGGAAATCTAACCTCAAGAGCTGAAAAGTTGAGGGTAGCGGGATGTCATGTCGACCTCAGCCTCTCACGTAGCACCCTCAACAAGATGATTTCTCCACAATATCTTCACTGTGGGAATCTCCTTGTTCCTCAGTCGCTTGACCTATCTGTCTAAGATCTGAACAGGTACCTCCTCATAAGACAAGTCTTCATCAAACCCCAAACCTTCCACAGGTAGAATTGATGCTGGATCACCTAGGCACTTCTTCAACATAGAGACATGAAAGACTAGATGGACAGAAGCTAGCTCCGCACGCAATGCTAACTCATAGGCCACCTCACCCACACGTTGTAGGATCTCATATGGACCCACATACCTCGGACTCAGCTTCCTTTTTCTACCAAATCTCATCACCGCTTTCATAGGTGATATCTTCAAGTAAACCTGATCACCAACATCAAATTCCAAGGCCGCTTGCTATTATCTGTATATGATTTATGTCGGATATAAGCAGTAGCCAACCTATCCATAATCGCTCTAACCTTCTCTAAGGCCTCGTGATGATCTCTGGACCAAAAATGGATAAATCTCCAACCTCGAACCACCCAGCTGGAGATCTACACCTCCTACCATACAATGCCTCAAATGGTGCCATCCCAATGCTAGTGTGATAGCTATTATTATACGAGAACTCTATCAAAGGTAGGTGGTCATCCCAGCTACCTCTGAAGTCAATCACACACGACCTCAACACGTCCTCCAATGTCTAAATGGTGCGTTCTTCTTGCCCATCAGTCTGAGGATGAAAGGCGGTACTAAGCTTTCCCTGCGTACCCAAGCTTTTCTAGAAAGATTTCCAGAAATGTGAAGTAAACTAAGCTTCTCTATATGAAATGATACATAAAGGAATCCCATTCCATCTCACAATCTCATCAATATAAAAGTCTCGCATAATCCTTGGCTCTGTAGGTAGACTTCACAGGGATAAAGAGAGCAGACTTAGTCAATTTGTCCACAATATATGGAGTCATGATTCCTTCTAGTCCTTGGAAGACAAACCACGAAGTCCATATTAATGACCTCCCACTTCCAAGTTGGAACCTCAATAATCTGAGTCAGATCACCAGACTTAAGATGCTCTGCCTTAACCTGCTAACAATTAGCACACTTAGCCACATATTCTGCAATGTCATTCTTCATGCCATCCCACCAATAAATCTACTTAAGATCATGATACATTTTGGTGAAACCTGGATGTATGGAACATCTAAAACCATGGGACTCTGTCACAATCCTTGTCCGTAAATCATCTACATCTGGTACACACAGCCTGTCCTGGTATCTAAGTATACCATTACCTCCCAAAGCGAAAGACTCATTCATTTTTAACGACATTGAGTCCTTCAGCTCCATCAACACAAGATCAAGATGCTGACCCTTCTTGACTTCAACTACCAAGGATGATCCAGAAATAGGATGAACTGAAACACCGCCACTAGTAGAGTCAACCAATCGCACAACTAGTCTGTCCAGTCTGTGTACCTCTTTTGCCAACTTCTTCTTCTCGTCCTCAATGTGGGCTGTACTTGCCATGCTCATCCTACTCAAAGCATCAGCCACAACATTAGCCTTACCTGGATGGTAGTGCACATTCATGTCATGAACCTTCAACAGTTCTAACCAACTCCGCTGACGTAAATTTAACTCCTTCTGTGTGAACACGTACTGGAGACTCTTATGATCTGTGAACACATCCACATGCACTCCATACAGATAATGCCTCCACAGCTTCAGTGCAAACACCACAGCTGCCAAATCCAGGTCATGAGTGGGATAATTCTTTTCATGAACCTTGAGTTGTCTGGAAGCATAGGCTATCACCTTACCAGCCTGCATAAGAACACAACCCAAACCAACCCTAGATTCATCACAATAGACAGTGTAATTCTCACCACACTTAGGCAGAGTAAGAAACGGGGCTGAAGTGAGTCTTTCCTTGAGCTCCTAGAAACCCTTCTCATAAGTCTCTGTCCTTTCAAACTTGGATTTCTTCTTCGTCAAAGCTGTCAGTGGCACAACAATGGAAGAAAATCCCTCAATAAACCTGCGGTAATAACCAGCCAATCCCAGATTGCTATGAATGTTAATGGGAGTAAGGGGATTTGGACAGTTCTTAGCAGTTTCAGTCTTCCTCGGGTCCACCTCTAGACCTTGATTGGATACAACATGACCCAGGAAGGTCACTGATCTCAGCCACAATTCACAATTGCTGAATTTGACATACCATTGATGTTCTCTAAGTACCTGCAAGGTTAGTCTCAAATGTTGTTCATTCGCTTCCTTGGTCTTAAAGTAGATAAGAATGTCATCAATGAATACCATGAAGAAAGATTCAAGGTACTAACAGAAGACTGTTCATGAGATCCATAAATGCAGCAAGTGCATTTGTGAGACCAAATGACATAGCCAAGAACTCATAATGACCATAACGGGTCCGAAAGGCTGTCTTTAGGACATCTCTATCCCTAACCCTAAGCTGATGATACCCTGAACGAAGATCAATCTTAGAGAAGAAACTAGACCCTTGGAGCTGATTAATCAAATCATCTATTCTGGGAAGTGGATACTTATAGTGACTTTATTGAGCTGCCGATAATCGATGCACATTCTAAGGGTCCCATCTTTCTTCTTTACAAACAACACTAGAGCGCCCCACGGGGATATGCTCGGCTGAATGAAACTATTATCCATGAGATCATTTAAATGCAGCTTCAACTCTTTGAGTTCTGCTGGAGCAATTCTATAAGGAGGAATTAAGATTGGTTTGGTATCGGGTTCTAAGTCGATACCAAAGTCAATCTCTTGAAGGGAGGGACTCTAGGCAAATCTTCATGAAACACATCTAGGAAATCATTCACTACAGGCACTGAGTCTATGGAAGGAATGTCATGATCTCAATCATTAACACTCACAAGATTACACAGTAACCCCTTGGACATCAACTTATTAGCCTTAAGATTTGAAATCAAGGGATTAGGACGACTCGAATCGTACTCCTCCCAAACTAACTCTTCTTCATTGGGGAAGCAAAATTTCACCACTCTACTATGACAACTTAAGCAAGCATAACAACTGTGAAGCCATTCCATACCAAGAATAACATCAAAATCATGCATGGGTAGTTCAACCAAGTCCATACACATAGTCCTACCACATACAACTATTGGGCAATCCTTGTATACTCTATCAGTTCTTACACTTTCTCCTAAAGGCGTACTAACCACTATTGGATCATGCAAAACTTCAGGTATTATTTCAAAAGTAAGAGCAATCAAAGGAGTCACAAAGGAAAACGTAGACCCTGAATCAAGTAAAGCATAAATAGAAGTTGAGAATACTTGCATCATACCTATGACCACATTAGCGAACATCTCCCGCTCCTCCCTGCCTTTCAGAGCATAAAATATGTTCCTCTTGGGAGGCTTGGCTGCTGCTGTACTCTGTGGGTTAGGCCTAGGCTGAGAATTACTTCTAGCTTGACCTTTGTTCTGTGGACAGTCTCCGACCATGTGTCCACTCTTACGACAACCGAAGCAAGCATTAGTGCCATGTATGCACTCTCCACTGTGAGCTCGGCCACACTTAACACAGTTTTTCTTAGGACGCTGTATCTCACCTCCATTGCCCCTCTTGGGTTCAGGTCTGCCTCCTCTAGGTGTTGTACTCCTCTGAGAGTTAGAATTCCCCAAACTATGTTGCCTCTTCTTGAAACTAGGCTTCTCACAAACCTTAAAATTATTTTTGTGGCTTCCATGGCTGGGATCTGCCTGATTTTGAGGCCTACGCCTCCTAACATCACGAACACCTCTCTTCTTGCAGATGTCCTTTACCTGTTGGACATGCACCATAAACTTGGAAAGGTTCATAATAACATGGAGCATCGCAGACCGACACTCCTCCTCCAGGTTTCCATTAATTCCTGTGAGTAACATGCTCATCTCATCCATGCTGTTCGAAACCAGGAAAGTAGCGTACCTGGATAATTTAAACAAAGCTCAGTACCCTTCTCATTCTTGTTGTTAAATACTAAGGAAAGCAACAAACCTTGATAAATTAACAAATTTCAGGAAATACTCCCTGACCGTCAAGAGCCTTGTTTAAGGTTGATGAACTCCTCAACCTTGGCTTCCCTCATCTCCCTGGGGAAGAACCTCTCCAGAAATGGGGTCTTGAACAGCTACGAAGTGACTAGCAATCCACCCAAAACACGGCTATCCTGCGATATCTTGCACCAAGTCTGTGCAACATCCTTGAGCTGATAGAAAGCCAGCTCAGCCTTCTCAGTATTTGTAGCCCCCATAGCCACCAGAATATTATGTACTTCATTCACAAACTCCTGAGGATCTTGTGATGTCTTAGAAACTATGAAAATAGGAGGGTTCAACCCCGTGAAGTCTCGCAGCCTATCAGCCATGGTGCGAGCCGGTGGGTTTTCTCTCTGAACATCCTGCCGGTTGACTTGGGCAGTCATAGCCTGAGCCTGCATCGTAATGGCCTGTTCCATTTGATCCAGAGATTCCCTCACCTTAGCAACAGTCAACCTAGCTGGATTAACTGGCATGGCCACTCCTTCAGCTGGAGCCTGGGTTGGATTCTGATTACCCCTAGCAGCTGCTCATCCCCTCCTCTGACCCTTAGTTCTCCAAGTGTTCGTTTTCTGAAAAACAACAAGGATTGATGTTAGACACACTCATAACACCAAGAACTCATACATTAGGAAAAGCACGATAAGATCAGAAGAAGGGAGATTTTTCCTACGCATCATGCAGTCTCTAATCCAGGATAGTGGTGCACTTCACTACCATGACTTACAAACCACTCAATGTGGTTGATCTGAACTCAATATTCTACAAATTTAACCTAGTAATCTAATGCCAACTTTGTCACGATGGAAATCTAGATCCCAGACGAGACCGGCCTCGTTGACCTCTTAGAGGTTGCAGACAAGCCTACTTATGTCATTCTTACTTTACATAGGTTAAAATTTGTGGAAAATTTGAAAAATTTATCTTCTTAACATATAAAATATCATCGTTAATACCTAATTTTTCACTATCAACCATCTAATATTATGAGATAAGCAACAGAAAGAAATACTTCAATTCTTATTCAGTGTATAATTGCCAAAATGGCACCAATATATAGTCTGAATAAAAACAGGAAAGAAACATTAGTGGAACATGCTCCACTAGCTAAACTCTAAAACTAAGCTAGAACATAAAACAGTAGCATCCTCGGAAGCATGAGGACCTACCAAAACCGGATGAATGTTGAACGTCTGGAATAACTGCAACGATGATCCCGTAGCTCTATCGTCCACCTGAGCATGCACCTAAAATAGGAAAGTTTGTATAGGGTTAGTACACACTTGTACTAAGTATGGGTATATGCAAGCACACACCAAAGACATGCATGAGAAAGAATAGCTTTTTCCTAACAACATAATTATGGGAAGTCAAGTCAAGTGACTTGCCAAATTTGGATTGTGAAAGTCAGTGAAATTTCTAAATTGGATTAGGAAAGTTTATGAGCTTCCCGAATTGGGATAAGCAAAGTCATTCCATGAGAGTAACACGAGTCATCATAAATATCATATTACACACAACACATAATATATAACACATAGCTTCTTTCATATCATTCATTCATATGCCATGAGATATTGGAATCATGGACTTGACATTAAGACTTTCCAAAATGAGGGCTCAACATATGGAACCTCAACTAGGAGTCTTTATTAGCAAACATAAAGTTTGGTTCATTCATTTATACGTACTTCATTTCATTTTGTTCATAGGCTAGAGTGGACAACAGCTATACCTAGGGTGTAGTTTAAGACTTTCATCGGGTTTGCTGTGCAATGACCTATAATAACGTAATGTCATTACCTGAGTCTAGCTCACGTCTTGATTATCCTATCCTAACCCTTTTTGGTATCATTCATTTCATTATGTGCTTTATTTGAGGCTGGCCTCCTTCATTCATTTGGAAATTTAACTTTAACCGACATTGATCATGTCAGCATCATGAAATCCAGTGTCTCCCCACACCAAAAAGAGGTGTATTAATCGGACAAAGTCACCCTAAACATGCTAGCGTACATGGGAATTTAACTTTGTCAGATCCCTATATTGGCTGTATAGGTTCGAAGATTATGAAATATAAGGAAACCCATACCTGGAAATCCGGACAGTCTCATCTCATGAGATTTACGTGAACCTCTGCCCTTCCCAAAAGAAGGCATCACCGCTCATAGCTAGCCTATCGGTGCTCTGAATAAAGTTCCATTTCATTCATCTCATACGTCAAGGAAGTTGGCTTCTAGTATGAGAACATCATACCTCATTTTATGATTTCTCATCTCATTATTAGTATTAAGTGTGTTAATCTCAATACTTTCATTAGAGTGTTTATAGAGACTGGTCTCTTCATTTACTTCACACTCTCATAGGTGAGTACCTTCTGGTAACATTTACTTAGGCTCATTGAGATTTGCTCTCATCTTTTACATTAGCCTCATATCTTGTTGTCACCTTATTCATTAACATAGCACATTTGCTCTTCCTGATTATTCACCCCATTTTACATGATTGTTCATTTCATCATATGCCAATGCACTTGGCCATCTAGTGTATTTCACACTCTTACTTAATCCTTATAGGTTTTCATCATTTCATTATTCATTTCATCATTTCTTTGTTCATTTCATTTCATACATCATAGGTATACTTACTTTTAAATGTATGCTAGACTTATGAGTCAATACACACAAGCCATGAGGCTTCATACATAGTTCGTTAAGTAATCCATACATTCCTAAGATTATGTAGTACAAGACTTATCTATCTTGTATATATGCCAAGATCATGATTTCATCTAAGTAGGTGACATTATTCTTCGATATTTTGTTCACGTATGACTTATGTATAAATATGGAAGTTTGGGCAAGGAAACCCAAGTTTGAATCTCTTGGATAACACTTTACATTTTCATTGATTTTATTTTTAATTTCCTTGATATTGGGACTCTAGATTACACCCCAACATTAATAATATATTTTTAATTCTCTACTTGGTTTTCCTCTTAAATTGGACGAAGGGTTGTGGGGTTAGAACCCCCCTCCAACCCCTTTTTGATTTTCATTAACATCACTTCACCCATTTTTTCCCAAATTAAGAGGTTGTAGCATCAACCCCTTATAGCCTCTTTGATTTTTATCATTCAATTCGCTGGAATAAGGAGGTTGTGGGTTCGAACCCCCATAGCTTCCTTATTTTAATTTAATTTCGCTAGGGGCTTGGGAGGTTGTGGGTTCGAATCCCACTCCTCCCATTTATTTGCTTAGTTATTTTTCTCCTCTTTCTCCTCCACTTCGCGAGTTCGAATCCCCTAGCCCCCTTTGTTTTTTTCTTTTCTCGCGATGTCTTAGTGGCCAGGTTCGATTCCCCTTAGTCCCATTTTCTTTTTCCCTTCTCGCAAACCAGTATCCAGGTTCGATTACCCTCAGCCCCATTTTCTTTTCTTTTTTTTTTGTTCGCGAATTTACAGTGGCAAAAGGGTGAGGTCACAGGTTCGAATTCTGATGGCCTTACCTCGTTAAAATGTGTTAATTTCCAGATTTCTTGGTTAAACTTTATCCTAAGATAATATTGCATAGTGGCTGAAAATTTTAGTCACTCTTCAACTCATTTTCATCAACATTTTCACATGATTCAAAGGGTGCACTCATAAATCGTTTTAATACATTTTTAGGCGCCTCTTTCATAAATTTATAATGGATAAAAGATTGTTATTCAAGCAACCATATTTTATTACAATGAACATCTCATTTCATACCCATTTCACTCATAAAATACACATGATAGGAGTCTTAGTTTGGGAATTAGTCAAACTAGGACTCCTTATTAATTTAAATAAAAAAATGATTTAATTAGCTTAGTGAAAGGACCATTATGCCCTTAAAATTTTAGATTTTAAATAATAATTAAATTACGTTAATGACTTGTCATATTCATTTTTAGGGTTGTTACAATTTGAACTTAATTGGTTATTCTAATAGTGACTCGGCTGGAAGTATAGATGACATGAAGAGTACTTCTGGTTATGCTTTCTTATTTGGATCAAATATTTGTTTTTGGTTATCAAAAAAGCAAAGTGTTGTTGTTCAATCCACTGCCGAAGCTGAATATGTTTCAGCATCCAAGGCTACTTCTCAAGCTATTTGGCTTAGGAGAATATTTAAAGACATTGGTGAAAAACAAAAAAAAGGATTGTTCTGTTTTGTGATAACAAATCAGCAATTACAATTGTCAAGAATCCAGTCAGCCATGAAAGATCAAAGCGTATTTATATCAAGTATCATTTTAACCAAGAAGCACAAGAGAAAGACGAAATTCAGTTGTATTATTGTCAGACAGGAGAACAACTTGCTGACATCTTCACCAAAGCACTTCCTAGAGAAAAATTTTGCTATGTTTGAGAACGCATTGGAGTTATCAAGCAAAGGCATTAAGGGGGGGTTTTGGATTAATGCATCAACGTTTAGTGTTCCGAAATTGTTTCTTAGTTTTTCAATAAGTGTCTTTAAAATTTTGTAGTACATGTATCTAGTAAATTGTGATACATGTATTTAGTTATTTGTGCAAGACTTTTTGTTTTCTATTTTGAATAGTATAAATAGTGATGTAGTTGATGATTGTAATCATCTCAAGTGGCCTTAAGTAGACTAGAATAAACTTGAGTATTCTCTAAAGATATTATTTTCCTTCCATATTTCCTACAAACTATACACTCCAACTTCACGGTTGTCCTATTACCCCCTTAAAATATTTTAAAGCTAAATTATTTGCTCCCTAATGTTGGGATGACAAAGAAAGTGTAGTTCACATTCTCAAAGAGAGTGAGAGACAATTTTTTTTATTAAAACTTTAACTTTAAAAGAATTCCCTATTTCATATTAAATTTTTTATTTTCTAAATTTATTAATGCTATGTTTTACTCTAGTGTGTTTTATATATTTTTATTTTTTTAGTTTCTTTCTTCTTCAACACTTTGCCAAATTTAAGTTGCCGAAAAATAGAATGGATTCACCTCACCTTTCAGCTAGGGGTGTACTTGACCGGATTGGTTGGGTTTTTTAAAATATCAAACCAAACCATTTGTGTTGAATTTTTCAATTCATAAAACCAAACCAAACCAATAAAACTCGGATTTTTCAACTTCGGGTTTTTTCGAGTTTCTTCGGGTTTTTATTCATACAAACATATAATTTACTTGTATTTAAAATATTTCTTTAGTCCTACAACTATCTGAGTTATTTCTCAAGAAAATAACAAAAAATATTATATGATTAATGACACTAAAATATCCAACAAAAAAATAATACTAAAATCGCGTAAAATAAATATTGAAAATTAGTAAGTCATAATGAAATTGATCCTAATTTAAAGTACAAAATTATGTAAAAATAAGTTTAATAAGTATAGTTACATGACTAAATATTAAAAGAAAGTAAAATTAGATAATGTATTTTAATTGTCTAAATCTATGTAATACTAAAAACCAAATATTCAATATTGTTGTCATTCTTAGTGTTGAATTTGCATTAGCATTAATTTTATTTTATTTAAACTTTATTATAATTACCAACATGTATGGACTATAATCTTATTAGATCATTAAGAATTCTAACTTCCAAACATGAAATAAATATATTAAAAGATAAAACTATGAAAAGTATAAGAGATATTTAAAAATTATATCAAAGTAAGTATTTTAACGTATAAACAAAATTTTATAATTTTATATATAAAGTCGGGTTGGTTTTGATCTCGAGTTAATTTTTTTTGTTGAAACCAAACCAACCCAAATATAGTCGGGTTTTTTTTTCCAACACTTAACCAACTCAAACCAAACCACTAGTCGAATTTTTTTTTGATTTGAATCAGTTTGCAATTTGATTTGATTTTCGATTCGATTTAGTACACCCCTACTTTTAGCTATCACTAATGATATTCATTCCTTTTCTTTTTTAGAAAAATCAACTTCATTGTGAAAATTACAATTTAACATGCAATCAAATAAGAAAATTGTATTTATTTCATAGCTAATAATTTTGAGCAAACAACAACAAAGGAACAATATTACAAAACCCGATTGAGAAAATGAAATAAATAACACATCAAGCTAGTCCCTTTTACAACTACATTTCACTATTTCGATTACAAGAAGAAAAATGTGCAAAATTGAAGAAGCACAAGTTTCTATCATAACCAACATATCATCTTCATATTTGTCAATATAATAACCCAAATGAAATTTCTCATTTTAGATTGTTGTAAGCCAAATCGATCAATATGTTCAAAACGTTAAAAATTCTCAAAACTTTAAGGGATTTCACCGATTTTGAATTTGTATCTCTCTTCTAAATATACTTTAGGTCTTTCAATTTTCCATATTCGGTCAGTGTTCCTAACAAAATTAAATCCATAAAATGCATATATTGATGTCCAAGATTGAATAAATTACCAATTTTCGTCGAAAAAATAAGTCCATATGCATGTACATGTTTTACAACTTGACTATTTTTTTTTATTGTGGATGAAATATCTCTGGTGAAATTGTTTTCACCCAGATTAAGAAATTGAAATATTTGAAGCCGGTGAATATCGAATGGCATCAAACTCAAAATAATTTGGAGAAGGGTCCAAATGCTTCAAATTAGAAAATTCTATATGAAAGTTGAGATTTATCGAAAAATATAATTCAAATGAAGATTAAAAAGTAAAAAAATTAAGGTCAGAAATGAAACTTACAATTTCATTTTAATGGCACACAACCTTTCGGATGTCAAAGAAATGAGTTAAAAAGATAAGCAAAAAACAATAAAATAAAATTAGAATAAAGAAATAAATATATTTTTTTTCATTAAAAAATAGTATATGTAAGGTGGCAGGGGAGCGTGCATCTCACCGCGTGACCCAAATTTGGGTGTGACATTTCAAAGGGGGTGGAGGACTGTCGTAAAATTTAAGTATGTAGTTGAGAATTGAATAATAAAATGGAGGGGCATTCGACTATTTTCTCCAGCATTCTTTGTGGGAAATATTTGAATGCAAATATTCGAAAAAAATGATTTTTGATCTCGGCCGATCGAAAAACATTTTTTGCTTATCAATGGGAATATATTACAATTAACTATCTATTGCAAGTGGTGAAGCCTTATATAAAGACCACCAACCTCTATGACTTTCCATGAGCTTTTATGATAAATTTTATTTTTAGTCTATATTGATTGTTTTCATTATTTTTTGGTATATCAAATGTTTTGATCTTATTTCGCATAGTGTTGGACATTTGAGGTTTCTATATAAGATGTTTTCGGAACACATGTCTTCACAAAAAAATGATGGCTTTTTGCGACTGATAGCTGAAGGAATATTGATTGTATTGAAGTGTTGACCTAATAAGGGAATACATGTGAGATATATATAGGAGATATAGGAAGGAGTACTAATCCTAATAGGACTAGGATTAAGGAGTACTAATCCTAATAGGTCTAGGATTAGTACACAGTAAATACTAATATTATTTAATACTATTATTTAATACTATCTGTTACTATCCCCCCTCAAGCTGAGCTGAGCGGAAGCGAACGGAAGCTTGGAACTGAGGTAATCGTGCTGTCGGCTCAGGAGAGGCTTGGTGAGAATATCATCCGGTTGTTCTTCAGTGGATACATACTGCACAGTCATGGTGCCGCCTGAACTTCATCGCGAACAAGAGACAATCGGTATCAACATGCTTCATTCTGGTGTGTAGGACGGAATTCTTGGCCACACAGATGGTTGATTTGTTGTCACAATAGAGAGCAGGAACAGTGTGAGTGGCGTGGAGTTCGCGAAGAATATATGTGACCCACATGGTCTCAGCAACGAGAAGAGCAAGGGCGCGATATTCAGCTTCAGTCGAGGACCGAGAGACCTTGGGTTGTTTTTTTGTACACCAGGAGATCACGTTCGGCCCCAAAAAAATTAGAAACCCCGATGTAGATTTTCTATCATTTTTATCATTCGCCCAATCTGAATCTGAGAAACCCCGAAGCTCCAAGTCCCCGGGTCGAATGAGTAAACCACGACCAAGAGTGCCAAAAATGTACCTGAGAATGCGTTTTAGACAATGGTAATCATGTTCACTTGGTTGATGCATGCGCTGAGCAACTCGGTTGACAGCAAACTGGATGTCTGGACGGGTAATGGCCAGATACTGTAGAGCCTCAATGAGGCTGCGGAAGTGGGTGATATCGGCAAAGGGGTGTCGGCTCCATTCGTAGACGAAGAGACTGCCATCGGTGTTGGTTGACTGGTGCATTTTTCCAGTCCATCTTTCTGCAACATATCTCGAGCATATTTTGACTGATGAAGAAACAAGCCGCTGCCTGTCCGAGAAACCTCCATTCCAGAAAATAATGTAACGGGCCAAGGTCATTGATTTTGAAGGTAGTATGCATAGCTCGAGTGACATCCTGAATGAGAGCTGCAGTAGAGCCTGTAATAATTATATCATCTACATAGACAAGAAGAATAACTGTACCGTGTTCTGAATGTCGAGTAAACAGACTCGTGTCGTGTACGCAACACGTGAAGCCGAGTCCCTGGAGGAACATTTTCAGACGTGTGTACCAAGCACGGGGATCTTGCTTGAGCCCATACAGAGACTTTTGGAGTTTGCAAACATGTTGAGGGAAGCGGGGATCAACATAGCCCGGTGGTTGCGTCATGTAGATAGTTTCATCAAGCATGCCATGAAGAAAAGCATTGGAAACATCCAACTGATTGATGAGCCAATTGTTGCGCACGGCGAGTGACAATACTAGGCGAATTGTTTCCTGCCGAATAACAGGACTGAATGTCTCAGAGTAATCAAGCCCATACTCCTGATTGTAGCCTTTAGCAACCAAACGAGCCTTGTACCTTGAAATACTGCCATCCGCATTGTGTTTAATTTTGTACACCCATTTACAGCCCACTGGGTGCCGCCCATGGGGCTTAGGTACAAGAACCCAAGTTTTCTGATCAGTCAAAGCCTTAAACTCGTCATCCATAGCATGACGCCAATAAGCATTTTTTGAGGCAACAGAGTAGGTTGTTGGTTCACTATCGGGAAGCGGTGTATTCAGTAGTATGGTAGCCTGAAAGGTTTTGGATTTAAAGATACCAGCTTTGCCATGGGTTAATATGGGATGAGTATTGGGGAGTGGCACGGGCGGTGGTGATTCGGGGGTGGCTGGGAAGGACGCAAAACGGATCGGGCTGGAGATGTTGTGGGTATGGGGTGGTTCGAGTTTGTTGTGGGTGTGGGTGGTGGTTGCGGGTGTATTGTGGGTGACGGTCGAAGGGGTGATGAGGGGTGGTTGGGTAGTGGGTGGAGGTGTGGGGGAAGGTGGTGAGGGACCCTGTGAGTATGTTGGAAAAAGGGGAAGGATGCCAATGAATGATGTATTTGTGGAGGAGGAAATAGACTCGTAGGGAAACTCATTTTCGACAAATTTGACATGACAAGATATGTAGACTTATGAGTTTGTGGGTCAAGACAGCGATAACCCTTGGAGGTAGGATGATAGCCCAAAAAAATACAAGGACGGGATCGGGGTTGTAATTTGTGAGTAATATGAGGGCGTAGCCAAGGGTAGGCAAGACACCCAAAGACGCGAAGGTTGGTATAATTGGGAAGTTCTTGGTAAAGGAGTTGATAGGGTGATTTGTTGGAGAGAGTGTGACTGGGCATTCTGTTAATGAGGTAGTTTGCGGTGGCTAGAGCTTCTACCCAAAAGGAGACAGGGAGATGAGATTGATGTAGAAGAGTAACCACCGTTTCAATGACATGGCGATGCTTACGCTCAGCCACCCCATTCTGTTCGGGAGGATATGAACAAGAGGTTTGATGTATAATTCCTAAGGATTGCAGAAACTGGCCAAAGATGTTATTGACATATTCCTTTCCATTGTCACTTCGAAAAAGGTTAAAATGAGAATTGAATTGTGTTTTGACCATTTTTTCAAAAGTGACAAAGGTGGTGTATGCCTGTGATTTGTGTTTTAGTGGGTACAACCAAGTGTATTTTGTAAAATCATCCACAAAACAAATATAATAGCGAAAACCAGCAAATGAAGGAACAGCAGTAGGACCCCATAAGTCAGAATGAATAAGTTGAAAAGGTGCAGTTGTACGCTTCTCACATAAAGTAAAAGGTAATTTATGAGATTTAGCAATTGAACAGGAGTCACAATTGTTTACATGAATGGAAGAAAAACCTAATTGAGACATTAAAGAATTTATTATTTGAGTAGACGGGTGACCCAGACGACTGTGCCACAACAGACTGTGGCCATCAGCCGAAAGAGCCACCGGAGCCACAGGAACGCTTTCTGAAACTGGGTGGGCAGACGAACTTGTGCAGGAAGAACGTACAGACCATGCTCACAGGGGCCCTGAAAAATCACCCTCTTGGTAGTATTGTCTAGGATTTGAAAATCATTAGAGGTGAACAAGAGTGAACAATTATTGTCTTTTGTGAATTGGTGAACTGAAAGGAGATTGGATTTAATAGAAGGGACGTGGGTAAGGTTACCTAGGTGAAAGATAGTGGTGGGGTTTTTAATGGTACCCGTGCCAGTGTGAGAAATATTAAAGGACTCACCGTTGCCAACAGTAATACCATTGGAGCCATGATATGGATTCGGAGCGTTAAGCCTGGATAGATCGGAAGTAACGTGCATCTTGGCCCCAGTATCCAACAGCCATTCAGAGGAAGGGCCGGCTTTCGATGCATAATTGGCACGGTTATCACTATTTCGACTCTCCTCATACCAAAACCAGCAACGAACAGCGGCGTGTCCTGTTTTCTGACAGATTTGACAAGTTGGACGATCCCGCTTGTAAGTGCCCTGCCCGCCGCTGGAAGATAACTGCCCGCTGCTGCCGAAGGAGTGCAGGCTGTTGTTGCTGCCGTGCTGCTGACCGTCGTACGGCGAACGACTGCCCTACCGATCTCCGCGCCCGCGGCCTCCGCTGTATCTGCCGTAGCCGCCGCGGCTCCACTGCCTACTGCCACCACGCCCCCCGCGATAGTTCTGGCTTGCGGTGAGGGCGGTGGCCGGCTCCATAACAGCGGCTTCTCAGAGAAGAAGTTTGCTTTCCAGATCCACGTTGATTTCTTCACTTTTTAGCCACGAGGAGAGAGTAGTCAGGTCAACGGGCGTTGGACTGATGCGAACCACCTGTGTAATGGAGGAGTAAGCTGATGGGAGCCCCCGAACGACGCACACGACGAGATCTTTTTCGGGAATGACTTTGTTCACGGTGTCGAGGGCTGTGATGATGGTGGAGACCTCGTCTAAATACTCCGCCATAGTTTTTGTGCCTTTGGTAATTGTGTGGAGACGATCACGCAATTGAAAAATATGAGAGTGGGAAATTGATGCATAGCGTATTGTGAGGGCCGTCCACAGGCTGATGCAGTTGTGTAGGATCGAACGTGTTTCTGAACGTGGGAGAGATGACCGAAATCAAACATGATCGGATCGGTCCATCCACGGCTTCCAGGCGGCATGGGCCGAATTGGTTTTTTCTGATTTGTCCGTGGTGGTAATGACTGCCGGCGGCGGTTCTGTGCTTCCATCAACGTATTTGAGAAGGTAATTGGCCTTAAGGGCTGTAAGAACGGTGATTTTCCATGTAGGGTAATTTATGTCTGATAATTTTTCGGGAATCAAGGCATGAAGATGCTTGAGAAGGAGTTTAACGCCAGAAGGAAGTGAATCGAGAGGATCCACCTCCGTTGTCATGGCTGCCGCTGCCCAAGAGAAGAGAGGGAACGATCGGTGCCCTAAGAGAGAAAAAAAAACCTAGAGAAAAGAAGATCTAGGTTTTCTGGATCTTGATACCATGAAGGAATATTGATTGTATAGAAGCGTTGACCTAATAAGGGAATACATGGGAGATATATATAGGAGATATAGGAAGGAGTACTAATCCTAATAGGACTAGGATTAAGGAGTACTAATCCTAATAGGACTAGGATTAGTACAAAGTAAATACTAATATTATTTAATACTATTATTTAATACTATCTGTTATTAATAACGAATCTATTGAGATTAATGAATTGTTTGATCCTTCGAAGATTCGATAAGCATCATTCTTTACCTTAATAATAGTCAACATTGAATTCTACTTTTTTTTGAAAGCATTTTTATTTTTCAGCAACTATTTCATTTGTTAATAATTGTTGAAATAAAAACAGAGCAGTTGCTGAAATAATTACTGCAACTGCTATAAAATAACTTGAAAAACGCAACAATTGTTATATATGTAATTGTTTATAATTTTTGTTTAGTTTTGAATCTAACTTTAAAAATAGATAATGAGTTCATTTTTATATATCTCATTTTGATTTTATTATTTTTACATGTAGAATTGTGCATCCATAGATACTTCTTACACTGTGTCAAATAATGGAGATGGATTTCTCACTAAGTTTGCGCCTAAGAATTAACTATGGATGATAAGATTGAAATGAATTTGAAAGATGTTAAGTCTATAAAAAGAGATAACATATTTATTGAGCATAATTGTAATGTATCAGGATCTTCTTCGAATATTGAGAGAGCGTTTAGTGATGAAGGAGAAAGATAATTTACTCATGATGTTGATTTCGAACAGATGAGGATTCAGTGATGTTAGTGGTGGTTTTGGTAATGGAAAAATGTTCTCCGATCAATAAGAATTTTCCTTGTCCTCCTCATCCACTAAGAAGGAGTTAATAGATTTATTGATATGCTAGGATAGAGTCTTCTGAGAAAATTATCGTCACCCTTAATACAAGGATAAAGTCTTTAGAGAAAATTATCTTCACAATGTCTAACAGGGGTTTCAAATTAACATAAAAAATCTTTCATCCATATACTCCTAATCATGTCAAAAGAAAAAAGAGACAAATTTCAAAGGTATTGTGAAGTGTTCAAAAAAAAAAGATAAAAGAGACAGGCGAATAAGATTATTATCGAAAAAGAACTGGTATTTATAAATAATGCATAGGGAAGTTAAAATTGTTTTCTAACTTTTTTAAAAAAACATTTGTCCATTTTTTTATATATTATTTACTTTTTACGTGAAATTCAACAATAATATAAATTTCACTCGTAAGAGTGAAGTATATCCCACGAGACAAATATTAAATATGGATTAATTTCACACACCAATTCTTTTTCGATAATAGACTCATTCACCATGTTTATATTTTTTTTTTAACACTTGACAATGTCTTTGAAATATATGTCTTTCTTCTTAAGCATGATCAGAAGTATATGGGTGAGATATCCTTGATGATGGTACAATACCTTTCTTAGACATTATTATGACAATAATTTTTTCTAAAAGTTATATCCTAATGTATAAAGTGACGATAGTTTTCTCTCGAGACTCTATTCTAACATTCAATAAATCTATTGAATCCTTCTAAGTGGATGGGTTTTCTTAACTATAAGAAATATTTATATCGACAAGAGAAGATCTTCCTACTCTGAAATCACCACTATCATCTGTTTGAATCTTCCTCCTCTTTCGAAATCAATATCATTAGTAAATCTATTATCATTCGGAGTAAATTCTCCTTTTCGTTCTTCACCATTAACACCACTAAAAGCTCTCTCTTTTTTTGTCTTAGTTACATTTTTTCATTATCATACATATTTATCTTATGAAAATTTAAGTCGGTGATGATAGAAAACTCTTCCATGCCTAAACAAAAGGACATGCCACTATAACTTATCCAAACTTCCAATTTTCGATTGCTAAAATCCGAACACCAAAGAGTAAAGAACCTCTTAAATCTGAATACATATCAATCATTGGCTAAAACTATAATTTTCATACCTAATTGGATTCACAAAGAAATAATTGTTTGACAGACTGACCTGAGAAGGCTCAACAATTAAATAAAATGTCTCCTTCTATGGAATAGGTATAGCTTATTGCCTCTCCTCTATCATCTCCTTTTACATTTGTTGAAAAAACATTTATTCCACATTATCTTTCTTCATCAAAACATTTCCACCATCCTCTTGTTTTAGCTGTCTGAATCATATTGTTCATACCCTCTATAGTGATTAAAAACAGGAAAGGTGATAGTGGGTTTGCCTGAGCCCTCTTTGTGAGCTGAAAAAACCTGCAGTAAGCCCATTGATTAGAACATAAAAGTTTATTGTCGAGATACAAAACATAATCTAATTCATCCACTTTTGACCAAATCCCCTTTTTAAGATTTTCATCAGGTACTTCCATTTAACATGATCGTACACCTTTTCTTTGTATAACTTCCAAAGAATGCCAGTTTTTTTTCTGTTTAGTCCTAGCGTTTACTGCATCGTTAGCAATCAAAATTGCGTCTATGATTTGTATCCCTTTTATGAATATCATTTGTTGTGAATCCGTCAGTTTGTATATCACACCCTTCGATCTCTCTGTGAGTACTTTAGATAGTATTTTATAAATACTACCTATAAGACTGATTGGTCTATAGTCCCTTAGCTCCTTAGATCCTTTCTTTTTGGGTACAAGTACAATGAATGTAGAATTAAAACTCTTCTCAAAACTTCTTGATCATAGAATTTCTGAAGAGTATCCATTTTATCCCGCTTCACTATCTCCAACACGATGAAAAAACCCATTGTTAAACCATCTGGTCCAAGGGCCTTGCCTGCTTCCCATAGATCTAGACATGCTAGCACTTGATTTTCCTCGAATCTGCCTTGAAGGGCCATTTTCTTTTTATCGATAATGACCAGGAAGTTTGCATACTGATGGTAGGTCTCCACGGTATGGGTTTTGTGTACAATTTCTTGTAGTAAGTGATCATTTATACTTCAACTTCAGCTGGCTCATAAGTGACTTCCCCAGTATCATCAATTGATCAATGTTATGTACCTTTTGAGAGAATTTTCCATTTTGTGGAAAAACTTGGTATTTTTGTCCCTTTCCTTAAGCCATAGTATTCTTGATTTTTGTCTCCATTCAATTTTCTCCTTAATCAGATCCTTATATTCTAGTAGGACGATAGATTTTTTTGTTATTTCTTCTTTTTCTAAACACTCTGTTTCCCTCTCCATGTCCATTTCTGCCAATTGTTCAAGATGTTACTTTTGTTGTAGGCCAAGGTTTCCACTCACCTATTTTCTCATTCCTTAAGTTTGGCAACACATATCATGAATATTTGAATGATGACCACCAATCTCTTTTACTTTGTCAACAAAACCTTTTGTTGTAACCACCAGTTTTCAAACTTAAAATAACTTTTCTTTCTCTCCCAACTTCCACCAATCAAGGCTATTGAAATACGATCTGAACACAACCTTTTAAAAGGGATCTATTCTAGATTATTTAAGTTGTCATTCCATACTATCGAGAATAATAATCTATTAATTCTAGAGGTTGCTACATGTTGGTCTCTTTAAACCAGGTATATGCAACATATTCTAGTTGTAAATATACCAATTCAATCTCTTCTATGAAAAAAGAGAACTCTTTCATACCCCTTGTTTTACTATTGTAATTTTTCTTCTCCGATACATAACTAGAAACATTGAAATATCCACAGAGTGCTTAGGGCCCTTCAAATAATCCCCTTATTGAACCCGATTCTTCCCGCACTAGTCTCCTCTCTATATAATCATTTGGCGCATACACTTTTGTGATGTGACAATTATAGTTTTGTTTTTGGTATTCAAAACTACATGTAATCGAGTAGGTTCCTAGTGGTAAGATCTCCCCCTTACAGGCCCTTGATGTACTGTGGTTTCACGATACTTTCAATTTTTTTTCCTTAAGAGTGTACAGATCCTTCTTGTAGTAATTTTAATATGTTTTATCTTTGTTTTGCACGAAAGTTGTCCAAAACCAAAATGCAGAAGGTTGTGAACAATTAGTTCAGAGGTGACCCACGAAGGCCATCGACGGACCGTAGGTGGTGACCGTCGTTTGGAGGTTCACGCATCTGGAAGCAACTCAGGGAATTTTGATAAAGTGTGGGGCTATGGAAGGATCTACGGTTCGCTGACTGATCGACAGACCGTCCTGTGAAAATGTCGATCCGATCAAAAAATGTCCCAGTACCCTATGTTGAAGAAAAGCTAAGTATGAAACGATGAGAAGTATCGACAGACCGTAGGTGAATCGACGGACCGTGTTGTTGGTCCGTCGATTGGATCAGACGTGTGGGGGTCGTCGATTGAAGACATGTTTTGGACAAACTTTCCTTATTTGAATTCCTTTTAATTTAGGACTCTGTGTTTTTATAAATATGGTGTAAAACCTCAGTTTTGGGGTTGGATTCTATTACTAGTTTCTTAGTTTTGTTCTTGGAGATTTGTCTTTGTACATTGGGAATTAATTCAAATTTCCGGATTTGGTTTTTAAGATAATTGTGTGATTTTAAGTTGAAATTCTGGATTTTCATCAAATTTGTCAAAGTAAGTTCATGATTTATTATTTATCAACCATGAATTATGTTCTTCTATTCATGGGTAACTAAATTCACAACTAAGGTTGTGGGAACCATGGGTGATTAACAAAATAAACCTAGCTAAATAACAGTTCTTAAATATGTTATTGCATGCATCAATAATTTTTTCATTTAGAAGTCTTTTTAATGAGTGCACACGTTAGAATTGGCCTTATTTCTACTTGCCGGACCAAGGGGGTAGTTAATAGGAAAAGAATTATCGACATAGATTTAGTGGGATACAATCTATTAGGCTAGTTTCGATTGGTGAAAAGTAATAAATAAGTCAAACATCGAATATGATGCTTAATATGAAATTAAATGTAAGGATTAGTAACTTAGACACACGTAGCCGGACCAAGGTACGGGGTGAAATTCTCTATATGCCAGACCAAGGATTTAGAGATACATAACTTATCACTTTGCATGAAAAACACTAGGGATGAATTGTTGTAACTAGGATTATGGTGTTATGAACCTATGAGGAACACTTACACCCTAGTTTCTCTCACAACTTGATAAACACCAATAATTCCCTCTTGCTACTTGTTTGATTTGACAATATTACAATACTTTTGTTTCATAAAACTCCCTTTTAGTTACTAGTTTTCGAAAAGGACTTGACTAAATAGAAGTAATCGTGCATTGAAGTTAAGTCTAAACCATTTTCCTCGTGGGATCGACCCGAAACTAATAGTTGGGTTCTTTACTTGATAGGACCGCTTATACTTCTTTATGGAAGTGTAATTTGAGCGTATCAAATTTTGACTCCGCCGCCAGGGAAAGTGGCTTTTACATTAACTTTAATAACAATTACTGAATTTTAGTCAACAATTTCCTACTTTTACTTTTTTTATTTTGTTTTTGTTTGTCTCAGGTCTAGATCTAGTGTATGCCAAGTACAGGAGCTGAGGAGAACCGACGCTTCCATTTAATCCTAAACTCAACCGGACACTCCTCAGAATTAATGATCAACAGAATCCCACAAATCTAGGTGATGGGATCAACCGTCAGCTCCTCCACCGGTAGATTCTCACAACCAAGTGATTGTAGAAAACCCTGGTCATGATGCTTTGAGGAGGCAACCTCCCTTCCTACGCCCATAAGAGTTCTATAGGGGCAACATCAACATCACTGATTCTGATGGGCCTCTTGTCCTACCTCCTCTACCATAGGGTCACACATTCGTTGTAACTAGTAGCTTGATGCAGATGCTCACCGCTAGAGGTTTGTTTTCAGGGCTACCATATGAGGATCCACATGCTCACATTGCCAAATTGAGGTCGGTGTGCAAGAGTTGTGTAGGGAGGCCAGATTTGGATATGAACGTCGTCGGGTTAAGAGTGTTCCCTCTCTCACTGATGGGAGAGGCGACAATATAGTTTACTGAGTTTCCCAATACTTCAATCTATACTTGGGACCAGTTAAGGGATGTGTTCCTACCACAATAGAACCTAGTGTCTAAAAATCTAAACCACAAAGATAGATTGAACGACTTTGTGGCATTGCTGGGGGAGTCAGTGAGTAGCTCTTGGGATAGATTCACCTCATTCAAGAGAAGTGTCCAAACCATCGCATTGATGATGAGTCATTGAAAGAGTACTTCTATCGGGGGCAAGATGATAATAATAAGGCAGTGCTTGGTACTATTGCCGGGGGTCTTATGGTGAGTGCACATATGTAGAGATCATAGAGAAGTTGGAGAAAATCTCTCGCAACAATAAGGCTTGGAGCACTAGGAGGTCAGACACTAGGAGAAACACCTTTGTAGTACAAGTAACACACAACCTAGCCACAGATGAGATTCGTGAAGAGATGGCTCAAATGAGAACTGATCTCGGGTTGATATTGAAACATATCGCTAGAGGTGTAGAGAAGGTGAATGCGGTAAATTATTTGACTAAACCACCACCACCAGTGGATGACTACTACTATGAAGAGGATTCTTATGCTGTAAATGCGCAGACGGGGGGTTTCCGACCCAAGGCCCAAGGATACAATAAAGAGAATTGGCGCAAAAGGTTAAGGATATCAAGTTCAAAACTATGGGAATTATAACAAAGAGGTCCATTATGTTTGATATGGAAACTACAACCGCGATAACAACTTCAATCAGGGTAACTATGGTAACAGAAGCAACGAAGTGGGCCCTATGTTCCGCCTCAAAGTTAGGAAGTATCACCTAGGGATGGTGAAGGTAGTATGGCACGAGTGGAAGATATGTTGCAAAAGATGATGAGGAGATTTGATGCTAGTGATGAGCACGCCAAGAAGTTGATAGGTGATTTGGCTAATATTGGGCAAAAGGTGGATGCACATGTAGTCTCGGTCATTCATCTTGAGTTGCAAATGTCCCAATTGTCTACTACTGTGAACCCAAGTCAACTAGGCACTCTTCCTAGCAATACCATTCAGAATCCAAAAAATGATGGACATTGCATGGAGGTCATGACTCGAGGGGGTAAGCAAACCATTGATCCACCATGGTTTGTATAGTAGAAGATGAGGTTAGAAAAGATAAAGAAGTAGTCAAAACTAGTGGTGAATTAGTGGACAAAGCGGTGAGAAGAAGTAGTGTGGTACCCCAAAAAGTGATCCCCATTCCTAGTCCACCACCACCATTCCCTCAAAGATTGGTGAAGAAAACTGAGGATGGTAAATACCGGCGTTTTATAACTATTTTTAAATAGCTTTCAATCAAAGTCCCTTTGATAGAAGCTCTAGAATAAATGTCTTGTTATTCCAAGTTTTGAAAAATATGGTTACAAGAAGAGATCGGCATTTTGAGGATGATGACCGAATGCAGCATTGTAGAGCTATTTCGACAAGGTCTCTTGTTTAAAATAAAAACATCCGGGCACTTCACTATTACATGTGCCATCGGTTTGTTACAATTTGTTAAAGCATTATATGATCTCAGTGCAAGCATAAATTTCATGCCTCTCTCCATATATAAGAAATTGGGTTTGGATGACCTAAGCACACTGCGATGCAGTTATTGATGGCTGATCGAATAGTGAAGAGGCCTATTGGGATACTCCATGATGTGCTAGTGAAGGTGGAATCGTTTATATTTTTGACTGATTCTGTGATTCTTGATTGCAAGGTGGATTTTAAGGTGCCTAATATTCTTGGAAAGTCGTTCCTTGCTACTGGTCGCGCCTTAGTTGATATGGAAAAAGGGCAGATGAAGTTTAGGTTGAATAATGAAGAAGCAACTTTTAACATTTGTAGTTTCATGAAGCAGAGTAGTGAGCTCCAACGATGTGTGCTAAATCCTACAGGTTGGGAGTATGTTTGAGGTACAATTCAGAGAGCGCCTTGGTTGAGGCACTAGCTTCAATTATCATGAATTTTGAGAGTGATGGTATTGACGAGTATGGTTTGTTGGTTGTGGAACTTGAACGAGGTGAATTTCTGTTCAAACCAAAGAAATTGAAGTTAGATATGAAACATCGCAAGTCTCCAACCGTGAAACCATCTATTGAGGAGGCCTCAAAATTAGAGCTTAGGTCTCTACCACCTCATCTATGGTATGTATTCTTGGGAAGAGATGCCACTTTGTCGGTAATCATCCAATCGGATTTGAATGTGCAATAAGTAGAGTGTTTGGTGAAAGTTTTGAATAGGTTCAAACGGGGCATTGAGTGGACAATTTCGGACATTATTTGGATCTCACCCGGTATTTGTTCACACAAAATCCAACTCATGCCTGACCACAAGCCAAGTATTGAGAACCAGAGACATTTGAATCTACCTATGCAAGTGGTAGTGAAGAAGGAGATCATTAAGTTGTTAGATGACGAAGTCATGTATCCTATTTCCAATAGTAGTTGGGTATGCCCCATTCAGTGTGTGCCTAAAAAAAGGGGGAAATGAAGTAGTACCCAATGAGGAACGAGCTTGTTCCAATGAGGTCGGTGACTGGATGGAAAGTTTTTATGGATTATCGGAAATTGAATGCATGGACCATTTCCTATGCCCTTTATGGACCAGATATTAGATAGGCTCTCATGAAAAGAAAGGGTGTTTTTTCTAGATAGTTATTTTGGTTACAATCAAATCTCTATTGCACCGAAGGATCAAGACCTTTACTTTCCCCTATGGGACGTTCGCATTCAAGAGGATGCCTTTTGGGTTGGGTAATGCACCGGCTACTTTTCTGAGATGTATGATGTCGATATTCTCCGATATGTGGAAGAAGAAATTGTTGAGGTGTTTATGGATGACTTTTTAGTTATTGGCGACTCTTTTGATCATTGCTTGAGTCACTTGGACGAGGTTCTCAAAAAATGTGAAGATTGCAACCTTGTGCTAAATTAGGGAAAATGTCACTTCATGGTGAAAGAGGGTATTGTATTGGGCCCTCGCATCTCAGATAAGGGTATAGAGGTTGATCGAGCAAAATTTGAGGTTATAGCGACACTTACTCCACCTATCTCTGTAAAAGGTGTGAGAAGTTTTCTTGGTCATACACGCTTCTACAAGAGGTTTATTAAGGATTTCTCAAAAATTGCACATCCTCAGTGCAAGTTACTTTAGAAGGAATGTAAATTCTATTTTGATGAATCATGTCTGAAGGTATTTGGAGAGTTGAAGGAGAAGTTGGTGTCTGCGCCCATAATTATTTCCCCAGATTGGAGTAATCAATTTGAGGTCTGTGTGATTCTAGCGGGGTTGCTCTTGGTGTGGTATTGGGACAAAGAAAGGATAAAATTCTTCACCCCATCTATTATGCTAGTAAGGCCCTAAATGAAACACAAAACAACTACACTGTGACTGAACAAGAGCTCCTTGCGGTGGTATTTGCTTTTGAAAATTTTTTCTCCTATTTGCTTGGCACGAAAGTTATAGTGAATATTGACCACTCCGATTTGAGGTATTTGATGGCAAAGAAGGAAGACAAACCAAGGTTGGTTAGATGGGTGCGACTATTGCAAGAGTTTGATTTTGAGGTGAAAGATAGAAAAGGGTCCAAAAATCAAGATGCCGATCACTTGTCCAGATTATGGGATGAATCTATGAGAAAGTTGTGTGAAAAGGCTGAAATAGATGGCACCTTCCCTGATGAGCATGTATTGGCCGCTTCTCATGACTTGATTCTATGGTTCGCCGATTTGTGCTTTATCTGGCTAGTGATATAGTCCCATCGGACTTGTCATTCCATCAGAGAAAAAAGTTCATGCAATGATGTGAAAAAGTTCTTTTGGGATGAGACTTTCTTATATCAAATTTGTGACAATAGGCTTATTCGCCGTTGTGTGCTGGAAGTTGAGATGCTAAGTGTTTTGGAGGAATGCCACTCCTCGCCTGTGGAGGGGCATCATAGTGGTATCCGGACAGCCTATAAGATTTTGCAGTGTGGGTACTATTGGCCAACCACTCACAAAGATGCTCATGAGTTTTCCAAGGCATGTGATAGGTGCCAAAGATATGGAGGAATTTCGAAGAGGCAAGAGCTCCCTTTAAATCCTATTCTAGTGATTGATTTGTTTGATGCATGGGGCATTGAATTTATGGGCCCGCTCGTGAGTTCTCATGGAATGAAATATATTCTTGTGGAGGTGGATTATGTGTTAAAATGGGTGGAAACCATAGCATTTGCCAACAATGAAGGGAATAGTGTCACCGCGTTCTTGAAAAAGAACTTCTTCTCCAGATTTGGCACACCCAGGGCCATTGTTAGTGATGGGGGATCTCACTTTTGCAACAAGTTGTTCAAAGGGATTTTGGAGAAATATGGGGTTCGCCATAATGTAGACACTCCATACCATCCACAAAGTAGTGGGCAAGTTGACGTGTCCAACAGAGAAATCAAACAGATCCTGTCGAAAACGGTGAACGCTAATAAAGAGGATTGGTCAAGGAGTCTTGATGATGCTCTTTGGGCTTACCGGAGTGCATACAAGACCCCCATAGGTATGTCTCTGTATCAACTTGTATATGGAAAGGCTTGTCACTTGCCAGTTGTGTTAGAGCACAAGGCCATGTGGGCGATAAAGAAACTAAATATGGATTGGAATGAAACAGTGGAATAGAGACTTAACGGGTTGAATGAGCTTGATGAGTTTCGCCAAAAGCATATAAAAGTTCAGCCATCTACAAAGAGAAGATAAAGAAGTACCATGACCAAAAGACTGAAAAGCGAGAGTTTGCGGTTGGGGACTTGGTGCTTCTATTCAACTCTAGGCTACGCTTGTTTCCGGGCAAACTCAAGTCCACGTGGACTAGGCCATTCCTTATTACTAAAATGTTCCCATATGGAGCGGTTGAGTTGGAGAACAAGGAGGGTGCAAAGTTCACGGTTAATGGGCAAAGAATCAAGATCTACCTAGGGCATGCAGAGAGTGCCTATGAAGTGGTTGAGTCATATAACATTGATGAAGTCTGAGTAATCAAGGGTCTTGCCTCGTGCCGCGATGTTAAATCAAGCACTTCTTGGGAGGCAATCAAAGGTGTATCCTCTAGCCAACAATAGGTTTTTTCTTTTCTTTTTAAGAACATTTGCATTCTCTTATGTCGTTTTTAGTTTAATCATATTCATTTGTTATTTTAGTGTGTTGCCTAGAGAGTAGTTTAGGTTCCATGTATCAAAAGTGTCCAGAAAATCACAAAAAGAATAGCGTAATGGGTGTTCAATGTGCAGGGACCGAACCCATGAATTTTGCAGAAATTGATCCGATGCACAGATCTACGGACCAAATGACGGGCCGTCGTTTAATCGACAAAACATCGACGGTGTCCGTGTATCCCAGGTATGTCTTAAACTTTAGTCTGAATCTCTTGGTCCGTCGACCGAGTATCGTCAGTTCACAAAAACCAGTGACCAGACCCGAACCGACCGTCTATATTAAAATTAAACCATTCAGCTACCCTCCCACATTTTTCCAAATTCCTTCCCAACCATTTCCCTCCCCTTATTCCCTTCCTTCTCCATTAACTTTATAACCTTACCCTTCTATTTTCTTGAAAACCCCACTTCTCCCAAACTCTAAGAAATCCCAAAACCCTAACCCCTCCAGTTTCTACTCCGTCTCCTATGTGTGTTCTCTTGTCGGTGTTCGAAGGCGGGAACGGAGGTTGGTGTTGCAATATCACCCACTCATTCACTCCACTACAGTTTAAATATATTTCATTTCCTTTTGCTTTATGAATTCTAGTTCATTTTCTTTTGGAAACAAATAGATTGTATATGGGTCTTGACTTAGGGAAAAATTTGCATGTTAAACTTGTTAAAATTGGGTTCTATGTCCCTTCGAATGATAGAAAATGAATGGGTTGGGGGTGGAATTTATGTAAATTAAATATGCTTGTTGATTTTACGACTTAGGGCTTGATAGTCTCGTAGAATGTGTGTTCAAAATTTGTGAAATTGAAGCCTTAAGGATGAAGAATTTGTCTTGAACTTGCGATCTGCTTAAAAGTGTTATAATGTGTTTTTAAAACCATGCCCTGAAACCTGTCTCTGACCAACAACACGAGACCCTATCTACGGATCGTCGATAGGGTCCATCGATGGCTAAAATATAAAATGCTTAACTTTGGAACGGCAGAAGTGGACTACTGTCCATCAATTGATTGACGGGCCATTCTGTACGTCCGTCGTTTTTAATAAAACTATGATTCCTGAGAAATTCTGAATTACTCTAAGTGTCAAATAACGGAAGTTGGCTAAGGTCCATCCATTAATTAACGGGACATTCTGCATAACAATCATTTCTAAATGAGAGGTCTAGGGAATGTCAACTTCTAAAATTATGTAAGTGTCCGCCGATGGACACTATCAACGGACCGTCGATAGTTTCCGTCTCCTAATACTGCAATTCTGCACTGGCCTGGGTCTTATGTATCCAGATTCTATTTTGATCATTTCTCTTGTGTAGTTTGATTACATTGAGACTAATGGACCTGAAACAAGACCTCCTTTATCAAAGGGGTAGGTCCAAGTCCGTGGCAACTTTCCGACAGTTGATAGGTATGTCCGATGATGATAAAGATCAAAAATACGTCTCCCTTGCACCCGGACCCCGACACCAGCTGCTAGAGCCACTTGAGGCACCCCCAAGATGGTGGCGTCCGGTGTAGTCACTGCCTCCCGGTCAGATGAGGAGCGCAGACTAACCGACGCACTATCTAGGTCTGCCTCAGGTTTTGAGGAAGCATCCGGCTCTAAGGAGGCTTCAGGTTCAGAGTCGGCCCACTCCAGGGGTCGAATGAGGCCACTGCCTCCGGTTTCGGATCACAGGGATCCACTCCCAGATTTTCCTACTCGCAATGCCTTGTCAGATGAGGCCCAGAGTTCGGAGTGTGCTCCGACATAACAGCATGAGGTCCCTACACCGGTTTCTGATAATCCCAGCCGGTGGTGCGTAGATGGCCAGTACCCAGTCTACAGGGATTCAAAGGTGTTGAATGATAAGGGGTTGATGAATCGGTTGGTGACAGTCGAGCGGCGAGTTCTTAAAGGTAGCCTATTCACATAGTCCCTGAGGTGCATAACTTATTTACCCTCAACAAGCTCGAGTGGATGGCGAGGAGTATGGGGTCCTACAATGAGGAGACTGTGCGAGAGTTCTACGCCAAATTTGTAGCGACACTCCGAGGTGATTTGGAGAGGCGGTTGAACCCCGCCAAACACGACCCATTCACAGATATTCTAGTTCAAGGCTGTCGGGTGGACATTTCTTCTACTTCCATTCGCCGCTTCCTGTACGGTGGATCCACTGATGTCACGAGGGTTCCCCTCACTCCAGAGTTTGACTGCAGGTGGGGGTTGTTCAAGAGGGTCCAGTTTCAGCGAAGCAGAGATCAGAGAGAGTCCTCCAAGAGGTGGATTGCACAAACAATCTTCATTGATGGTGAGGAAGCATATTGGATGTTGGATACTTATCAAGAAGGCCAACCTCACCTTTGCTGCCATGTTCTTCTGGTTGTTAGTCTGCCACCGCCTTTCTCCCATGAAAGTAGATAATATCCTTACATGGGATAGAGCGGTCATGGTAGTAGCATGGTATCAAGGTTGGAGATCGACTTCGCGAGGGGTTTTTGATCTCCGTGATACATAAGTGGGCCTTTAAGAACTCTACCACTTACTCATTCGCCGGTATGATTTTCTAGTTATGCAGGGATGCTGGAGTGAACCTCTAGCACTCTAAAGTCATTCGTACTCCGACCGAGATTGTGGATATCGGTCTCATCATGGATGAGGCCAATGTGGTGGCACCATGACGAGGGCCCAGAGTTGATTTGCAGCCTCTGAGTGAGAACTTGTGGATACTATAGAGCAAGCCCAAGGGAATCATCCTGCCACTTCAGAGCCTATCGATACCACGCCGTCCAATTCTGCCCCTGGCACTAGTAGGGCACCTAGTTCCTCCCGGTCTACACCACCATCAACAGCACTGGTCCCGATTGGATGGGTCCAAAAGCTAGATGCCCAGATGGCCACCTTGCTACATCATATCCAGCTTTGGATGCAAAAATCCATTGCCGAGGCTGAGGACCGAATTGAGAAGAAGGTGGCTCACTAGACGGAGCGGAATATTCAGGCGGTCCACCAGCGCCTAGATGCATTTGAGCTGCGATTGCTAGCACGCCCAACCCCCACTATTGATTTGACTACTCTTAAAGAGGCTGTGGCGAGTCTACGGGCAGATGTTGACAGCATATTGGAGATAAGGGTACCCAGCCTGAGACTGCACCAGTTGAGACAGCGGAGGATGCAACGTTTGCTGCACTTTTCACTAATCTATTGCACCACCACCTGAGTCTCCGTGAGCGTGCCAAGAGGCACCATTCCAGCTGTACATCAGAATGAGATGAGGCTCGTGCTAGGAAGAAAGAGCGGACATATCTTGAGGCGGGAGGAGAGCCTCATTAATTGATAAGGAGACCCACCAGATGAGGGCTCGAGAGTTGTCTGTTGGGGCGTGAAGCTCTAGAGCAGAGGTTCTTGAGAGGATCACCACTAAGGGTTCGGATACTGCTGTGGGCACTACTGAGGGTGCGGGTTCCGGGAAACCGGACTCGCTTTCTTGTTGATCTTCGGCGCTATGTGCCTCAGTTTTGCTTCACCTACTACCCTATCTTTATATTTCTTATGTATTGGGGACAATTGCATGTTTTTTTGTTGGGGGTGGGGTTAATGGAAAGTGAGTGCTAGGGTAATGTCTTAGTAGCCTAACTCACGATCCTCTCTTGGTGGTTTTCTTGCCTATAATTTTTTGCACCAAGAGATTGATACTTTACTATTGAACGGGCATGTGTCGTAACTTGTACAAAGTATGAAAGTGACAAATGAAGCATGATGGCTAAACATGAATGATATCCCGTTCTAAGAGAGTTCTTGAATGAATAGGCATAATGAATGTTTAATGTTGTCTCTAATCATGACATAGAGATGCACCCACTGCATGATCCTCAATCTAAAACTCAAAATAGACAACTGATAATCTTATAGTGCAATGAGGTGTCAAGAGGGTGTGAGCAAATTTGAATGTTCCCATGTTGGTACCGATCTAGAAATTGAGCAAATTTGAATGTTCCCCTGTTGGTACCGAGCTAGAACTTGCACGTTTGGTCCTACAAAAGGAATCTGTGTTAGACAATTAGAAAAGGATCATAGGTCCTTGTTCAATAAAACATCTAGCCTAAAGTGAAGTGATCCGGATGAAATTGTTATCCCTTTTTTATCCAAATATTTTGAGCCTATAATAAACCTTTTTTTTCTTCACCAACTCAACTTCCCTGGGTATAATATGTTGGCTTTGGTCCCTCCTTGGACATGTGCACTTAAACTTAGGCCAAAAGCATAAGTTGAGGGTGGCTAATGCAGAAATTGACCTTGTCTTGGCCCTAACCCAACCTTGGGTAATGTGTACCTCGGCTCATGGCAAAGCCATAAGTTAAGGGTGGCTATTATGAGTGATGACCCGAAAAGTGGGCATAAAAGAGTAATGTGTAAAAGAAAAGGAACACTGAACAAGAGAAGCGACTCAGTCAAAATTGTCAATTGAATAAAAAAAGAAAAGAGAAAAAGAGTGTTGAACAAAAAGAAGTAAGAGTCACTTCCACAAAAGAGAAAGAAAGGAGAAAATAAGGCAAAGATGACAAGAAAAAGTAGGGCGTAATAGAAAATGAAAGAGGTACGACACTTAGCCATAATGTCAAGGAGCGCAACAAATCACTAAAATGTACCCATATTTTCCATACCTGACCTGAGCCTACGTTACAAGCCAACAACATCTTATCGTAATCCTAAGAGTCTAATATGGTGAACTTAAGCTTTGAAAATAAGGGCAAGCCTATGGAGACAAGTACCAATTAGGTGTGAATTTATTTTGAGCGTGAGTGTTAAAAAATGATCCTTATACTCAAAGTTAAAATCACTGTGTCAAAAAGGAGGATATCTTTTGAATTGAGAGCACTAGTTGCAATATCAGAAAGTTGGTATTTTGGCGAGAGACAAGAGAGTAGAGGTGTCGGTGCATGGAGAGTCTGTGTCATGGTCTGATCCATATGAGTAAGTCTATCAAGCCGAAGAGGAGAACACATGCACTAAAGCAACAAGATTGCGAAAGCTTAAAAAAGAATACTTGTGTACAAAGTTTTGTGTAGAGTCATAGTGCGTCTCTTGAGAACAAACAACGAATTTAAGTTGAGGGTGTTGATGTACTGTGGTTTCACGAAACTTTCAATGCTTTTTTGTTAAGATTGGTGTGTGTCTAGAGCCTTTTTTGTAATAATTTTAATATTTTTTCATCTTTGTTTTGCAGAAAAGTTGTCCAAGGCCAAAATGCAAAAGGCTGTGAAGAATTATTTCAGAGGTGACCCACGAAGGCCATCGATGACCCGTCGTTCCATCGGCAGATCGTAGGTGGTGACTGTCGACTGTAGGTTCAGGCATCTAGAATCAACTAGGGAAATTCCGACTAAGAGTGGCACTATGGAGGATCGACGGTCCATTGCGGACCGTCCTGTCAAAACATCATCTGATGAGAGAATGACCTAGTACCCGATTTTGAAGAAAAGCAAAGTATGGAACGATAAGAAGCATCGACGGACCGTAGGTAAATCGACGAATCATGTTGTTGGTTCGTCGATTGGATCATAGAAGATGCAAAGTGAAGTTTGAGAAAAGATGGTAAGCATGAATTTACAGAGGCAGTCGACAGTCCGTCTTTTGATCGATGGACCGTCTGTGGGGTTCGTCGATTGAAGCCGCATTTTGTAAAGATATTCCTTATTTGAATTCCTTTTAATTTAGAACTCTATTTTTTTATAAATAGGGTGTAAAACCTCGTTTTGGGGGGTTGGATTATATTACTAGTTTCTTAGTTTTTTTCTTTGAGATTTGTGTATGTAACTTGGCTTTAACTCAAATTTCCGGATTTGGTTTTTAAGATAATTGTGTGATTTCAAGTTGAATTTTTGGATTTTCCTTGAATTTGACAAAGTAAATTCATGATTTATTATTTATCAACCATGAATTGTGTTCTTCTATGCATGGGTAACTAAATCCACAACTCGGGTACTGCGAACCATGGGTGATTAACAAAATAAACCTAGCTAGATAACAATTCTTAAATATGTTATTGCATGCATCAATAAATTCTTTCGTTTAGAAGTTTTTTTAATGAGTGCACGCGTTAGAACTTTCCTTATTGATACTTGCCGGACCAAGGGGGTACTTAATAGGAAAAGAATTATCTACATAGATTTAGTGGGATACTATCTATTAAGCTACTTTCAATTGGTGCAAAGTAATAACTAAGTCATACGTCGAATATGATGCTTAATATGAAGTAAAGGTAAGGGTTAGTAACTTAGACACACGTAGCTGGACCAAGGTATGGGGTGAAATTCTCTAAATGCCGGACCAAGAATTTAGAGATACATAACTTATCACTTTTCATGCAAAAAACTAGGGAAGCATTGTTATAAGTAGGATTATGGCGTTATGGACCTATTATGTACACTTACACCCTAGTTTCTCTCACAACTTGATAAACACCAATAATTCTCTCGTGCTACTTGTTTGATTTCACAATATTACAATACTTTGTTTCACAACCCCCCCCCCCCCTTAAATTACTAGTTTTCAGAAAAGACTTGACTAAATAGATGTAATCGTGCATTAAAGTTAAGTCTAAATCATTTTGCTCGTGGGATCGACCCCAACCTAATAGTTGGGTTCTTTACTTGATACGACTGCTTATACTTCTTTAGGTAAGTGTAATTTGAGCTTATCAGCCATCTCATCTCATCCCATATTTAAATGATTCCGCCTCTTGTTCCACTAGCTTCCAGACAAGCCTGTTTGATCCATCTACCTCCCCATTTGATTCACTACTTTTGCAATATTCACCTCAAGCTTAGTTTCTTGGACAGAGATAATGTTTTCCCTCAATTCAGAAATTAATCTTTTGACAGTCTCCCTCTTCTCCTTATTATTTATTTCCCGAACATTCCACGACACTATCTTAAACTTTATATTGTAACTAGAGTGATGTTTCTCCCCTTTTCCCTATTCCTTGAGCTTTTTAATGTTACATCAAACGAGAAAAGACTTTTAAGGTCTTGTGCATCTTTGATTTTGTGGTTTTTATCTTTAATGCCTTGTTCCACTCTTCTTGCTTGTCTAGAAGACAACTATCTATTTGGAGAAGTAATTTTATGGCCTCCTCTTCATGTCCTTGGAAATAAATTCTAAAGATCTTCCCTAATTTGATCAAATTATGCTGCGCTCAAGAGGGGTTTTGTTGTTGCTGCAGAATTGGGATGACTTCCTCCTATTTCCAACCAACAATTTATGTATTTTACTTTCGTATCACTAGCCCATTCTCCCTAATTTCTGTGTTACAGCTAATCCCATTCCTGTCAATGTAATGGTGAATTTCTTTCGCCATGACCATCGCAGTTTTCCTATTTTCATCTTCAGATATCATTGTGACAACCTTTGCATATGTACTCTTTTCTGGTGAGACTGTTATAGTTGCATGCATAACTTCAATGTCGCATGCAAAGCCCTGTTCTTCTGATCGGTTAGGCTTTCCTCCTTGTTAGTCATTAAAAATGACTTGAGATGCATTGTATGGGCCTTTGGATCCTTTAAATATATGATGGTTATGGGCTTTTGTGCAAGGCCCAAATCCAATTTCTCATTTAAAAACATAAATGTTGCTCATGTGACCCACTTGCACTAGACATTCCAGTTGTCAACACAGAGCGCACGTATTGAGTTGTACCAAAATCCCTAAAAAGGTTTTTTATCCTATATTGCAGTTGTATGCAACTTCTATACCCTGCATAAAGTCATTAACTAGGAAAAATCATTGTCCTCTTCTCCTGCAGTTTCCCTACCACTTTCTAGCAGCAATTCAAACCTTAGTTTGCCCTCCACCCAAATAGGGAAGTAATATTTTATCCCATCACATGAAATAGACTTCTCAAACGATAGATTTCTTCCATCATTCTTCACCGGGATTTTCTCTCATTTCATGTGTTTTTTAATTTTCCTTTTTTCTTTCGTTTCACCCATCCTCCGCATAATTCCCCTATGTCTTTAAATATCTTCTTGGACCACAAACGTAGGGTGGTCCCTACTACTCTAATCTATGTTTCTGTCACACAGGTAGTGTGAGAGATGCATCATATTGTTAGGCTTCACTAGTTGATCTGGAATTTGTTGTTCTTCCACCTTCATTGACCTCGTATGGTTTTTTCCCCCATATATATATAAGGGACGCAAATAACAATGTGTCACTGTACAATTCATATATATTTAACACTAAACATTTTTTTCTAGTTTGCTGAAACCTACATTTTGATATTCGCAAGAGTTAATTTTTCCTTCAATTATTCACTTAAGTATCCTATCAAGCATCTCTTGAGGAGGTCTTCCTATTGTATATTCACTGACTTGGTTATCTGGATTCCTCCTTTGCTCCTATTAATATCAGTCCTTCTTAAATTTCTACTTCTCTATCTAATTTGTTGTACAACCTCTACATAAGGATCGTCATCCTCATTAACCCTATAGAAAGGTGTGTCCTACGTGTTTCTCTACATTAAATAAACCTTTTAATCTTAAGTACTATGTCCAGCCACCCTGCATTCCATGTAAGCTCAGGAATAATTAACGCATGACCTTCCCCCACTATTTAGAGATATTATGCTTATAAATTTCCCATATCCATTTTGTTTCCTTGTACAGAAGTGTTCTGCTCCTTTCTTTGAAATTTCCCACCTCCTAATCTTCTTTTGTTCCGTTTAATCTTCTTACAGACAGGACCAAGTCTATTCCATAGACTTATTTCTCATAACTTATCTTTGCATCATCTTTTAGCTTTTTCAACCCATTCGTACAATTTAGACATTCCCATGATCCATCTTGTTATGTCAAATGATATGAAATTTTTTTTTCCTCCATCCTACAATCCAAGGTGTATGCAATAATCACAGTGGGTGATTATTGTTGGCTTGATAGAAAAGGGCTTGGATTTCGGCAGCTCCTATAGAAAAATGGGCTTCTGCAGTCCTATAAAGTAGGAAAGGAAAGTTCATTGGAAAACATGTTTTCCTAAACAAGGATTTACAAATTGACTAAAAACTTAATGAGGAAAATAAGAAAGAAGTTTAATTTAACTCAGATCTATAAGCTTGGAATTTGGAACAAAGAAATTGTTTTATCTACAAATTCTTTCTCACTAACTATTCTTTAATTATTTATAATATTCTCCACTATATTATATTATTACCGTAACTCAAACTCTCAAAACAAACAAACAATGCATAAAATTCTGTTACAAAGTTCTTTTTAGGCTATTTACTATAGAACTTCCACAAGCGTACATTGTCTAGTAATTCCTATAAGGCCTTATCATCCTCCAAACCTCGGTGATGGCAAAAGAGACCATATTAGCGTCAACAACAATGAGGGAGAAAAGTTTTCCCTGTTCTTTGTGGTAAATGTGGCGGTAGGGGAGATATTTTATAGGTAGAATAAATTGGAGGGAGAATAAAAATTAGAGGTGAACGGTACCATGAAAGCCCAAGGAAAGGTATATAAACTGTTCATATTTGATGATAACTTTGTCAACAAATATTTAACAATTAAGAAATAACTATCATAACTACATGGGCAATTGTTGAATGAATTCAAATCATAAGCAAGCATAAACAACTCATGATCTATAACTTTGTTGATTCATTTAGCCCATAAAATTATATGCACAATTCAAACTTCTTCAAAACCTTTTTGTTTTTTAGATCTACTAACAATTCATTCTCTTTATAACTATGTCAAATAATGGTCAACAATTCACTCTCATTCTTTATTTTCCTTTACCTTTGTTGATTTTTGTTGTTGTCTTTGTTGACAGTTTGTCTTTCTTTTCAGTCTTGATTGATTTATATGTCTTGGATTTCTATCAACTTTTTTTCAAAGTGTAGGTTTAAAAGGAAGATGACGTCTCACTCCAATCACTATGACAAATTCTTTCATGTGAAAAACAAATCGACACACCACAATAGTTTATATCATTTATTTTCTTGTTTTTATTCTTCAAAGCATCATCATCATCACCCTTATATTTGATCATGTGCTTGAGAAGATCATATATCATGGTCGGTTTGAAAGCGTACATTGTTATTATTCAAAATCAAAGTCTCTTAAACAATCTGACTTAAAAAATCCTCAATTTTTCATTGCTCAATGTCTTTCTAAAATAATAAAATTTAATGTCTATGACTAATTTTACAACAAAATCACCCGTCAAATTTGTAGGATCATCTATACACATCTCAACCTGAAACTCTTTAATACTAAAATTTTTGACAGTATCACGTCGGGTTTTTGATCTACGTTCACTATCTCTCATGGATACGTCAACATTATCATCAATATTGTCATCTTCTTTCCGCTTCATTATCCTCTTCACTTTCCTCTTTAGCAGCTTTTCCACTTTTAATATCATCTACTTCATCACTTTCTTAACCTTCCTCATCATCTTCTTTATCACTTTCAGTTTTTCCCTCATCTTTATCATTTATTTTCTTTTCTTCATTTTTATTTTTATCTTCCTCCTTTATAGTTTTCTAGAATTTCTAACTGATTTTTCTTCATTATTACTTTCAACATTTTATTTCTATACATCTATAGAATGTCACATATCATCTATTTGTGAAAGGACTTGTTCAACAAGTTCTTCTAATAGTGTTTGTACTTTAGCTATTTTACTTGATTTACTAGAGGTTGATTCATTTGTTTTTTCTTTCAGAAGTCATTTTATCTACGAATAAGAAATAAATAAAAATAAAAATACAATTGAATTGGACATCATTTAAAAATATAGCAATAAATTTAATAATATAACATAATACAATAATTAACATAATTATTAATAGTCTACTGATTTGATTTCTTCAATTAGATGATGTGTCTATTGCAATAGATGATCCATTGCAATAGATAGGTTATTTGTTTCAGACGACAAGGCACATGTCGGAAGAAATAAAAAAATCTTGCTACTGATTTGATTCCTTCCAACATATGACTCATTTGTTGGAATAGATAGCTCATCTATTACAACAAATAGGTCATCTACTGAAAATAACATAACAATAAAACAATTTTTGCACAACACTTATGTTTTACCAATATTTCTCAATAGCACCAACAAAATCAAATACTCACATATTTAAATTATGAGTAGTTTTCGAAAATATAAGGTCTATATTTCTTTTCAGTTTTTGTTCTACTAAAATCTGAAAACTTACACAATTTCGACTTAACAATAAAGAACCTCTGCAATCTAAATACATATGAATCATTGACTTAAAATTGCAATTTACATACTTAAGAGGCTTCACAAAGAAAGTATCGATTGAATGACTAACCAGAGAAGGCTCAACAATAGAATATGTCTCATTCTGTGGAATAAATATATCATGTTGTTCCTCCTCAATCATCTCCTTCTACATTTGTAAGAAAAACATTTATTACACATTCTCTTTTTCCATTGATACAATTTTCCAATATTGTATTTTCAACTTCTATGGACTTTTCTAATCTAATACGTTAATTTCTTCTTCTTCTCTTTGTCTTTGTGCCCTAATTTTTTTGGTGAGAAGAATTTTTTGAACGACGTTATTTTTGGTGATTCAATTTTAGATATATATAAAGAAGATGAAGGTAAAGGTGAAGTTGTCGGTACAAATGTATAACTACGATTTGACTTTTTTTTTGTATTTTCTAATTTTGGTCTTTGAGCAAATTGGGTCTACAATCTTTTGTGCCTTAGGTTGTTAGTTTCAGAGGCCCATTCATCAATAAGAGCATGTACAAAACCAACATTCCAGATTTTTCCTTATATATAGATTTTATGTTTTTCCTTTATTAGGGTAGAATAATTTTGTTACGTAGGAGGTACAATTTTTTATGTTATATATTCAGCGTTATAAAAATATTGGACAAACAATGGAATATAAAGAAAATTTCTTTATAGTTATTGCATAGTATCAGAGCAAGATTTTAATTCCTTGATTCTTCTTCTTTTCAAATCTCGTTTCTTTTCTTCACTGTGGTTCTTTTCTTTTTAATCATGGGTGATAATCCTACCATTGCATTCCAAACAACTACAATGGTTGTCGCTTACGCTACTGATTTTCTTCAAAATCTCATCCTTATTTTATATCTCAAACTGATTCACCACGTGAATACTTTTTTTTATGGAAAAAGCTTTGTAGAATGGAAAAGGGGCATGATGATTGCCTTGACCGCAGAGAATAAGTATGATTTCTTTGATGAATCCACGAGTAAACCTGCTAGGCGCTGACCAACACAAAGCTTGGAGCAGATTTGACAATATGATGATCTACTAGCTCAACTCTCTCAGGAGAGATCTCAGATAGTGTAATGTATTGCTCCACAGTCAAGGAACTATGTTCACATATGGAGACTAGATTTGGGCAAAACAATGGAGCAAAGTTGTTTCAACTGCAAAAAGAACTCAATGAGCTTGTTCAAAGGATCTCTAACATTTATACTTACTTCACAAAGATGAAGGGACTGTGAGATGAACCCGACACACTTGATACATTCACAGTATATGCATGTGCTTTCTTCTAGGGGGCAAAAGAAAAAAAATGTGAAAGTAAACATGATGTACGTTTGATCCAATTTCTCATTGGTCTAAACGACTATTACTGTATAGCCAAAGATAACATCTTGATGATTTCTCCTTTACTCTCCACGGATAATGTCTATTCCTTGTTGATTCAAGAGGAAAAGCAAATGGAGATAAAAATGAACCCCAAATTCTCTGGGGAGAATTCTTCCTTTGTGGCATTTGGACGAAATACCTGTTGATAGAGACTTGGAGCACCCGAGTACAAAAATGCAAGAGGAAGCTATAATGAGAATAAAAAGTCTACTCCAAGATGCAGATATTGCAAGAAAATAGGGCACATCATTGAGCAATGTTACAAAATTTATGGGTTTCCTACTAGTGTAAAGTTTACTAAGCACAAAAATAATAATAATTCTGTTCACGGTAATGCAGCTATGACAAGCGAGGTAGTAGGAAACCAGTTCTATATAACGTGGAACCACCATAGTCAGGAAATCTTTTATCACAAGACTAGCTGAAGCAAATCATGTCATTGCTTCAACAAGAAAATTTTGAGGTCATAGCTAATGCTAACTGTGCTGGTATAAACTTTCTGCCTTTTTCTTTCTATTCCAAACCAAATACATCCTTGTTATCCCAACTTCATGTATTATTGATTCAGGAGCAAGTCAGCATATGACTTTCAACAAAGGATATTTTATCTCTTTTAATATGTTGCCTAAAGCAACATTTGTCAAATTTCCCAATTATCAAACTGTTAAAGTAACACATTTAGGATCAGAAAACTCTTTTTCTAAATGTATCAACATTTCTAATGTATTCTCCAACATCGATTAATTTTCTCCTTCTCACTGTTTCATGCATGGCCCTTTAATGAAGAGCCCAATAGTGTTTGGTAAATCCAAAAATGGACTATATGTGATGGAACATGATCAACCTCCAATTTCAAGTTTTAGTAGATCTTTGTAATAGGATTTCCAATTCAATTTTTCAACCAAAAAACAACACTTATATTGCTCTTTCTAGTGTTTCTCAGTTTGATGTAATCAATAGTTGTGGCATGATAGGCTAGGCCACATACCTCTGTCCAACATGAAGAATATCAATGAAATTTCTTTTCCTATTTTTTTTTATCTAAGTTTGTTGAGCCTTTGTGATATTTGTCCTTTAGATAAACAAGCCAAGCTTCCCTTCCCCAATAGTGATATTTCTAGTAAGCAATTTTTTTTTCTTATACACATTGATTGTTGGGGACCTTTTCACACACGTACTTATGATAGATATAGATATTTCCTTATAATTGTTGACAATTATAGTAGGGGGACTTGGGTTTTCTTATTATCTACCAAGAGCAGTGCCTTTCCAATTTTACAAAATTTCCTAGCTAGGGTAGAAAGGCAATTTGACAAAAAGTTTAAAATCATTAGATGTGATAATACTACGGACTTGGTTCTAGTCAAGAGGGTTCTTTATTCTTTTTATCAAAAGGAGTTATCTATCAAAATTCTTCCGTAGGTACACCACAATAAAATGGTGTCTTTGAAAGAAAACATAGGCATCTACTAGAGGTGACCAGATTTTTGTTCTTTCATTCTCATTTACTATAAAAATTTTGGAGTGATTCTATTCTTACAGCTTCCTATTTAATCAATCGTTGTCCCACCTAGTTTCTAAAATTTAAAACACCAGATCATATTTTGTTTGGAAAACTCCCTTTCTACCATCACATAAGGGTGTTTGGATGTTTGTGCTTTGCCCCTAATTTGCGTCACAGAAGAACTAAGTTAGATCCTAGAGCCACACTTGTGTTTTCATATATATTCTCATGGAAAGAAAGGATATAAGTTGTTTGATTTCAAGAATTAGAATTTGTATAGTTCCCATCTTTCCCACTACTTCTCTTTCTCCTATGTATCTTGAAGTTTCAGTGTTTTTAGTCCCAATTGCCCTGATAAATCGTCACATCCAGTTCCTATTTTCCAGCTTGTTCGAATCCAAGTACACTTCCATATATTTCTTCCCTATCTTCTGATCTTGGTCCATCTCATGTAGACACACCTCCGTCTCCATCTCCATCTCTTGATCCTGTTATCCTAAGAAGGTCTACTAGATCTCTCAAAACTCCCACCTATTTAGAAGATGATGTTTGCAGCACTGTACATCTAGCATATGTTTCTAATTTTTTTTTATCTTCTATTCAAGCTCCTTCTTTCTCTTTTACTTACCTCTCTTCCCCTAACAAACATTTTCTTACTTCTCTGTCTCCCATTCATGAGCCCAACAGTTATTCCCATGTAGTTTTACACCCCGGGTTGGCAGGATGCTATGGCGAAAGAAATAAATGCTTTGTTAGCGAATAATACTTAGGATGTGGTCCGTCTTCCTCTAGGCCGTAAAGCCTTACCTTGTAAGTGGGTTTATAAGGTGAAATTACAATCTGATAGATCACTTGAGCGTTTGAAAGCTCGTCTTGTCATTAGAGGGGATATGCAGAATGAGGGAGTTTATTTTAAAGAAACATTCAGTCCGATCGTTCAGATCACCACTATCATATGTGTTCTTGCCATAACAATTTAAAAGGGATGGAATTTGTTCCAATTAGATGTAAACAATGCATTTCTACACGGAGATTTGGAGGAAATGTATATATTAAATTCCTTCCAGGCATAGAGTCTCCTCCTTATTATGTTTGTCATTTGAGGAACTCTCTTTATGGTCTGAAACAGGCTTGCCGCCAATGGTATGCAAGGTTAACCGTTGTACTTGAGTTCAAAGGTTATGCTCATTTGTCAAATGATTACTCACTCTTTTATAAACTCAATAGTGCTTTTATTTCCATGTTAATAGCCTATGTGAATGATATTGTGTTGACTGGGGATGACATTGAAGAATTACAAGCTTTGTAATCATTTTTGCTATCTGAATTTCAAATTAAATATTTGGGAAGCTTACATTATTTTATAGGGATGGGGGTGATACGTGAATCTACTGGTTTGATCCTCAATCAATGAAAATTCATTCTTGAGGTCCTTACTGAGTTTAATTGCCTCGAACTCACACCTGAAAGTTCACCTTTGGATCCGTCCCTGAAATCGAATGTTGATGAAAGTGAATTTTTATCAAATCCAACCTCATGTCAGAGGTTGATTGTCAGTTGAACTACATGACTCACACTCGTCCCCACCTTCCTTTCTCCGTTCAACACCTAAGCCAATATTTGAAGCTACCTCGTACTTCACACTACACTTGTGCAATTCATGTCTTGCGCTACTTACTTGGCACTCCAGGTTTGGGCCTTTTTATGTCCTCTAATCTTTCCGTTCAGCTGCTTGCTTTTTATGATGTAGATTTGGCGCCTTGTCCTGAGACTCGTCGTTCAGTCAGTGGTATTTTCATAAGTTTAGGTGGCAACCCTATCTCCTGAAAATCAAAGAAAAAACATTTGTGTCTCTTTCTTCTGTAGAAGCAGAGTACCATTCTATGAGACGGGTATTTGCAGATTTCACATGGTTGGCCCGGTTTCTTGAGGATTTATCAGTTCCACCTTCTTTTCCTGTTTCCCTTCACTCCAACATACAGACGACAATTCATATAGCTAAAAGTCCAATCTTTCACGAGCATATCAAACATGTGGATATTGATTGCCATTTTGTGCGTCAACAATATCAGGCCGATTTGATTTCTCTTTCCTTTGTCGCTTCTTCTTCCCAGCTTGCGGATCTCTTTGCTAAACCTTTACCTGGTACTTCTCACCGAAGTCTTTTGAGCAAGTTGGGTGTTTGTGCCGCCCCTCCAACTTGAGGGGGGGTGTTGGTGAGAAGCATTTTTCCGATGACTTTATTTCCGGTGATTCAGTTTTAGATGGATATAAAGAAGATGAAGGTAGGGGTGAAGTTGTTGGTACAAATGCATAACTACAGTTTGACCTATTTTTTTCTAATTTAGGTCTAGGAGTAGATTGTGCCTTGGATTTTACGTTTCGGAGGCCCATGTCATCAACAAAGAGCATCTATAAAACCTACATACTTTCCAGTTCTTTCCTTGTATAAAGATTTTTCTTTTTTCTTTTTGTTAGGGGATAAAATTTTTGTTGCGTAGGAGGTACAATTTTTGTATTGTATATTCAGCGTTGACAGAATATTGGACAGTCACTGAAATATTGGAGGTACAATTTTTTTTATATATTCAGCGTTGTACAGAATATATGACCGACAATGGAATACAAAGAAAAGTTCTTTATAATTCTTTTAAATTCTCCTTCTATAATTTTTAGTAGAGTAGTAGCAATTGTTTTTTTTTTATGAGTCATTTTATCTACACTACATGAAACAATAATAAAATTATTAACAATCATAAAAATTTATAAAAGAAGAAAAGAAGTCATTAATACAATTTGTAGAATAAAATACAAAAAATGAGGAGAAGGACTTATGATAAGAAGTTATACGATAAGAAATATAGTGGAGATATGATAACTTTACTTAGTAAGTAATCATGGATACATAATCTACATGTGGAAAAATAAAAACAAAATATGATGATGCAAAAATAAATTCATTATCCTTAGATATTTTGAAAGTTAATACAGAAGTACAAAAAGAAATAGGGTAAACAATTGAGATGGATTAAGGTTTTTGTGGTAAGAAAGATACTTTGGCAATTTTATGGTTTTTGATCAATAAAATGAATATTCCTGAAAAAGGATGTACAACCTGCATGAGAAAAATGAGAAGGAAATTGAACATGATATTTCAACTCAGATTTATAAGCTTGGAAGTTGGAACAAACAAATTGTTTTACCTACAACTTCTTTCTCACTAACTATTCTTTAATTAATTATGGAATTCTCCACTATATTATATGCTTACCATAACTCATACTCTCAAAATTCTGTTTAGGCTAATTAGTATAGAACTTCCACAAGCCAAGTACATTGTCTAGTGCTTCCTATAATTTATAAGGCCTTGTCATCCTCCAAACGCCGATAATGGCGAGAGAGACCATATGAGCATCAACAACAATGAGGGAGAAAGGTATGTCCTGTTCTGTATGGTGAATGTGGCGGTAGGGGAAATATTTTACAGGGAAAACAAATTGGAGGGAGAATAAAAGTTTCACGAAAGTTGACTTTTACTAACTACTAATACTTCGGACAGCCAGTAGAGGTAGGTCCTTTCTCAGCAAATTTTTGAAGGCCAATAAACTTTGCGTTAAGTTAATAATGCAGCGACAAATACTCAATTGTAGCTAAATAGCTCTATGCAGTTGAAAAATTAATACCCAAATTCAATATTTTTCATCAACCAATGCAATATCACCTTCACCATAGCAAATACAGCTAAAGTAAACTTTTACATATGAGAACAATCCTTAAATAACTTTTTAAAAATTTGGATGAAACCTCATATTTGTATTTACTAACTATTTATTTTATATGTAAATAAAAATTTTGATTTATAATTTACATCATTTGAGAGAAGAGAAAAAAATTACCTTTTTGAAAATTCAAGAGGTTAGAGATATTCATAGAAGTGTAAAAGACTCGGAAGTATTTGGTTTAGTAGGCAGACATGTGATTTCATATGGTGATATGAAATTATGAGATAAAATTAGTTTGAACATGTGATTTCAAGATGATTTCATCTCATTAATATAACCCCATATTTATATTTACTAACCATTTATTTCATAAGTAAATAAAAATTATGATTTATATCATTATTTTGAAATCATTGTACTCATATAATGATTATTCTCGCAACACATATATTATTACTTTGAATCATTTTCTACTTTACCATTTATATTCACTAAATTCTTTATTACTTTGAATCATTTTTTACTTTACCATTTATATTCACTAAATTCTTAAATTTTTTAATCAAATTTATTTATCAATAAATGACTCAAAGTAATAATGTTTTGTTCATCGTTCTCATTTATGTGATCGAGTTCAACATGAGAAGATGACTATACTATGTGGATAATTATATTAAAAATTTTAAAACTTATATTACTCCCTCCGTTTAAAAAATAATGTCCCTACTTCCTTTTTAGTATGTTTCAAAAAGATTTTATCCTTTACTTTTTTTTGGCAACACTTTAACTTTAACTTTTCACGTGGCATGTTTAAAACCACAAGATTAAAGAACATTTTGGTACATTTGACATAACTTTAATTTAGACCACAAGATAAAAAAAAGTCTTCTTTCTTTTGTTAAACTCCGTTCCAAGTCAAACTAGGTAATCCTTTTTGAAACGGAAGGAGTATATCATTTACAAACATTTGTTTATTTGGTAAGATTGTATATAGAATTGAGACAATTTTAATAGTTTTACAACTTATGAATTTTTTTATGTTCATAAGAAAACATACCATAAAAAAAGTCAAAATTGCATGTTCAAACAAAATTTCAACTTTATCTAATATTTTCATATCATGATTTTATATCGCATTACTGAACATGTCGTTAGAATTGAAGAAATTACTGGAAGATTGTACCCTACAATTTGATTTAAAAATAATTTCTTGGAGCACTGCGCTTTTTCTATGTTCATTTGACTAGTTTATGTGGTTTTTTAAAGCTCTAGAAATTGATCAAGTTTAATAATTCCAGTAATTGTAGCTTGTTTAACATTTTATTTTTTCATTGAGGAAAATAGGTTAATTGGTATCAGTAGTGTGGAGTAAATGTTTTCTGTGTGTCTGGAGTACTGGCCCAGTGAAAGGCGATCGCCTCGTCACCAATGTGAAGGTTTTCATAAATTATCATCCCTAACTTTGTTCAAATCCTATATTATTCAAAGTCGAATTTTCATGTGAAGTTTTAGTTGATTTTTGCAGCATAATTGGTACTTGACTTCCTATTTTGGAAGTGATTTGCAACATTATTCAAATCCTTGCTTCGAAGCTTGTCACTCCCATCTGTAGTCTGAAGTACTCATGCTTTCCAACTGGAAGTGTTTTGGTTAGAATATCTGCAACTTTCTCACTTGTGCCACAATGCTTCAACATAATACTTCCACTCGCTACCAGATCTCGGATAAAATGGTACCAAATGTCAATATGCTCTGTCCTGCTGTGAAATGCTGGATTTTTTGTCATTGCAATAATTGCTTTACTGCCACAGAAAATCTTGGTTCCAGCAGCTTGCAATCGAAATACATCAGCAAGCAATCCCTTAAGCCAAACCGCCTGACAAGATGACGCAGTGGCAGCAATATATTCTGCTTTGGATGACGACAAGACCACAATTTCTTGCTTCTTTGGACTCCATGATAAAAAACCTGAACCAAGAGAGAATGCATATCCAGAAGTACTTTTTCTATCATCCAGACAACCTGCCCAATCACTATTAGTGAAACCAAATAATCTAAAATCTGATTTTCTTGAATACCAAATTCCAAAATCAGTAGTTCCAGCAACATATTGTAAAATCTGCTTAACTGCCCCAAAATGATTTTTTTGTTGGGTTATGCATGAATCTGTAAACCATACTAATAGAAAATGCTATGTCGGGCCATGTGTGCGACAAATAATTAAGACCAACTATACTTCTGAAGCACGAGCATCTGTCAAGCCCGTACCATCATCAAACATGAGCTTCTCACTTACATTCATAGGTGTATAAGCTATATTACAACCCAGCATATTGAATCTCCTAAGAAGATCAATTGCATATCTTTTTTGCAAGACAAAAAATGTCATCTAAACCTTGGTTAATCTCAAGACCAAGAAAATAATGCAACAATCCTAAATCTGTGATTTAAAAAATTTTCATCATGAAAGACTTAAATTCAGCAATAAGAGATTCACAAGAACCCATATAAATCATATCATCTACATAAAGACACATCACCAAGAAATCATCTATACCTCGCTTCTTTACGTAAAGAGTTGGCTCATTTTTGCTTCTTTCAAATCCATTCTCCTGGACATAAGAATTGATCTTTCTATACCCTGCTCGTGGGGCTTGCTTTAGCCCATATAAGACATTTTCAGCCTATACACTTTACTTTCCTGCCCGCTCACAACAAAACCTTCCGGTTGAGCAACATAAACTTCTTCCTCCAAGTAGCCTTTTAAGAATGCAGACTTGACATCAAATTGGTAAACTGGCCAAGAGAGTTGAGCAGCAAGAGATAAGAGAGTTCTCACCGTTTCAAAGTGTGCTACGGGGGAGAATGTTTCATCAAAATCAACTCCTTGTTGTTGTGCATATCCCTTTGCAACAAGTCGAACTTTATGCTTTTGAATAGATCCATATGCATTGTACTTTGTGCGATATACCCACTTTAGACCATCAATTCTTACAATCTGGTAAGTTAACCATTTCCATGTTTCATTCTTCTTGACAGCGTTCATATGTACAATCATTGCTTGCTGCCACTCTTCTTTTTCAATTGATTCTCCATAATATATAGGATCTGAAACAAGAAGATAATATTGACAAGAAGTATACATATTATTAGAGAATCTCGGTTTTGGTCTTATTTCCCTTGTTGGTCTTCTTAATGGACTTGTCTCTGCCGAAGATTCTCCAATAATTTCAGATGTTATTGGAGCCAACTGCTCAGCTACTGGTGACTCGGGTACATCGAGGAATTAGAGAATTTGTTAGTGCTTGAATATTTCTTTCATTCCAAGCCCAACTTCTTGTTTCATTGAACTTAACATCCCTGCTTATGATAACTTTTCCACTCATTGGGTTATACAATTTATATGCTTTGGATTTAGGACCATAGCCTACAAATATGCATTTTTCTGATTTCACATCAGGTTTGCGACGAGATGGAAAAGTATCCAAAGCATATGCTAAAAAACAAAATACTTTTACATGGCTTACCCGTGGATTTCTATCCTTCCAGGCTTCATATGTTATTCGATTCATGACTATTTTTGTTGGTGAGACATTGAAAAAAAACATTGTTGTTGCTAATGCTTTTGCCCGAAACTTCGTTGAAAGTTCTGCTTCTTTCATCATGTTACAAGCCATTTCCACCACAGGTCGATTTTTTTGGCCGACCACGTGGACTACAAGAAAACTATGAATTACATGGAGATTTTTCTGGGTATTAGTATGAAAATTCGCAGAAAACTTATATTCCTGCAAATTTTCATACTAATTCCTAGAAAAATCCCCATGTAATTCACAGTTTTCTTGTAGTGGTACTGACAACTCCATGTGGATACCATTTTCCTCACAAAAAGCATCAATTCTTGAGAAGTAAATTCACCACCTCTGCCCGAACGGAGAGCCTTAAAAGAACATCCACTTTGCTTCCCTACTAATGCCTTGAATTTCCTAAAATTCTCAAAAACTTCAGATTTGAACATCAAGAAATTAACCCAACACATTCGGCTATAATCATCAGTAAACAACATAAATATCGACTCCACCTAAGGATTCGATACTCATAGGACCACAAACATTTGTGCACCAACTCAAGACAACTTGAAGCCCTCCATGCCTTGTTTACAGGAAATAAGTCTCTACTTTGCCTCCCATAGACACACTTTTTACAGAATTTAAGAACATCAATTTTAGGCAGCCCAATGACCATATTCTTTTGACCCAACAACTTCATCCCTTTAACATTCAGATGTTCATACCTTAGATGCCATAATCTAGTATCACTAGTTTTTGCAATTAAAGCACAATTTTGCACACTAGACACTTCTAACGGGAACATATGATTTTCTGTCATGGAAATCTTGACAATGCTCTGCGAAGATTTCTTATCATAAGTAGGGCAACAACAATCGTCAAAGAAAATAGAGCAACCACCAGTTATTAGTTTCCCGACACATAACAAATTATGAGCTAAATTGGCAACATATTGCACATCATGTATGTAACGACCTGTTAGTCGTTTTGAGCAGCAGATTTTATTTCTGGAAAATTGGCTGAGGCAACAGACCCCACGACGGACCGTCAGGCACGACGGACAGTCGCAGGTCTCGTTTCAATATACTTAGGAATTCTGAAATTGGGTACTGAAAATCGACTCTCTGAACTTCGTAACGAACTTGCAGGACGGACCGTCACAGGTGTGACGGACCGTCACAGTCCACTTGGGTTCTAAGAGGCTGCAACGACCTGCGTGACGGACCGTCGCAGGCATGACGGGCCGTCACAGGTTGCGCGAATCCCAGGCAGATTCAGATTTCTTTACACGTTTTAAGGGACGTTTTGGACTATTCTTTCCTTAATTATAGATTTCGTGGGTTTATATTAATAACTCAAATTCTTGAGGGATAAAAGAGGTAACTTTGGGTTAATTAGTGGGGTATTCTTGCCATCTTTTACACTTAATTATAAGTTAATTAGAGTAAAAGAAAGAGGGTTGGAATAAAGAAAATAGAAAGAACAAAGAGAGAGAGATTGATCGATCAAGAGGCAGAGGGAATATCAAAGCTTGGGAAATTGCTTGTTGATTCCAATTCTTCGGTGGAGGTAGGTTATGGTTATTTTACGATATTCGTAGTGAACTCTTAATAGCGCATGATATGTATTGGTAGTATTGTAAACATGTCTATATGCTTAATTGTATGCTTGCATGAATATGATTATGTGATTTTGATAAAACAAGCATGATGAAAACCAGTGAATCCCAAATCTTGAAAGAAACTTTAATCTAGGTTATTATTGATGATGCCTTGGTATAGAGAAGGATTGATGAACGGATGTAATGAGGTTAGTGGATCGGAGTGTCGCGTTCCGACACATAGTATTAGTGGATCGGAGTGTCACGTTCCGACACATAGTATTAGTGGATCGGAGTGTCACGTTCCGACACATAGTATTAGTGGGACGGGTGCTACGAACCGACACGTACAATTAGGGGATCGGAGTGTCACGTACCGACACATATAGGGGATCGGAGTGTCACGTACCGACACATATAGGGGATCGGGTGTCACGAACCGACACGTAGTATTAGTGGATCGGAGTGTCGCGTTCCGACACATAGTATTAGTGGGACGGGTGTCACGAACCGACACGTAGAATTAGGGGATCGGAGTGTCACGTACCGACACATATAGGGGATCGGAGTGTCACGTAACGACACAAGAGGAAGAAAGATAATGAATCTTGAAAGATGTTAAATATACTCAATCTAATAAACTTAAGTCCCAAATGAGTATGGTATTGAGGCTTGAGCCCTCATGGATGAACTTGACGGTACTTGTTAACGATTATAGTACTTGTTGTTGTTACATGTTGAGTTTATAGTTGATTTATAATATTACTTGATATATATTATCTTCTATTTTGAGTTGGCCGATGATATCTACTCAGTACTTGTGGTTGTACTGACCCCCTACTTTTATGTTTTCTTCTTTGTTATTTGTGTAATGAAGCAAACGTTCCGTCAACTTTAACTCAACAGTAATTCGAGCCAGTCTTCGTCATACCGGATCTCAGGGTGAGCTAATGCTTCTAGCTTGGACTGGATCTTCTTCTTCAAGTCTTGATGCCTTGATTTCCGGCATGGACTAGCTTATTATGTATTTTTAGCTTCTTAGACATTCTTAGATAGTAATTTGATCATAGATGTTCTTGTGTTGATGACTTCCAGATTTTGGGGATAATAATAATAGTTTTGAATTGTTTTTATTAATGAGTTTAAGTCTTCCGCATTTCTTTTGTTGATATTGTATAAAAATGTTAAAGGTTAGATGGGTTGGTTCGCTCACAAACGAGGGTAAATGTGGGTGCCAGTCGCGTCCCCGATTTGGGTCGTGACAAACTTGGTATCAGAGCATTAGGTTCGTTGGTCTCATCACATAAGAACGAGTCTAGTAGAGTCTTAAGGAACGGTAGGGGGACGCCTTTACTTTTCTTTGAGAGGCTATAAGACTTTAGGAAAATTCCATTCTTTCATTCTTTCTTTCGTGCTACTACTTGAGTCCAATTGGTATCGAGGTGATACAAATGGTATCTGACCATCTTCACTCTATTTTGCAGTTGGTTAGAACTAGAGCAACGACCGCACCAGCAGCAACAATGGCACGACAAGAAACGTCTGAGCTAGCCACTGGGGCTGTGGCTCGAGGGAGAACAGCGGCAAGAGGCCTTGGTAGAGGTCGTGGGAGGACGTCCTCTAGGGGAAGAGGACGAGCACCTAGTCCATCTGATGCTAGGGCGGTGACTCCTCCACCGACTGAGGAGGTAGTAAGAGAGGTGAGGAAGGGGAAACTGAACAAGAGCAGAATGAGGAAATGCCACCCCAACCTACCCCAGAGATGATTAATCAGGTTCTTGCTTATCTTAGCGGGTTATCTGATCAGGGTCAGGCACCTCCAGTGGTTTATGCACCAACACCTCCGGTTTCAGAGGTACGACATGCGGATACTATGGCTCCCCGCATGGATGCCTCATTGGGAATAGGCACATTTCCACGTCTGACTACTGGGCCTATTATGACAAATGATCAGCATGAACTTTTCAGTAAGTTCTTGAAATTGAAACCTCCAGTCTTTAAGGGTGCAGAATCAGAGGATGCCTACGATTTTCTGGTTGATTGTCACGAGCTACTACACAAGATGGGTATAGTAGAACGGTTTGGCGTTGAGTTCGTGAGCTATCAGTTTCAAGGGAGCGCCAAAATGTGGTGGCGGTCACATGTTGAGTGTCAACCAACAGAGGCTCTACCTATGACTTGGGATCATTCTCTAGCTTGTTTATGGAGAAGTATATCCCAAGGACTTTGAGAGATAGAAAAAGGGATGAGTTCTTGAGTCTAGAGCAAGGTAGGATGACGGTTAACACATATGATGCCAAAATTCCGTGCATTATCCAGGTATGCCACCCAACTCTGTTTCAGTCCACAAGAACGGATTCGCCGTTTTGTGAAGGGGTTGAGGTCAGAATTGCGGATTTCAGCCTACAGGTAGCGGCTACGGCAACATCCTTCCAAGAGGTGGTAGACTTTGTGATAGAAGTGGAAGGAGTGAAGCCAGATGACTTCACCACGACATCGACATCAAAGAGGTTTCGAAGGGGAGGTGAGTTTAATGGTTCTTACTCTAGAGGACAGAGCTCCGGAGGTTACTCAGTTCGACCAATTCAGTCTTCACTACAGACTGTAGTTGGGGGTCCACCTCAGAACGGTCAACACTACTCCGAGAGACCTATGCCTGACTCCAGAGAGTGTTATGGATGTGGGGAGATTGGACATATTAGGAGGAATTGTCCAAAACAGAGTTACAGACCCCCAATAGCTAGAGGTAGAGGTGGTCATGGTAGAGGCTGCTTTTCTGGAGGACGTGGTGGTCGAGGTAATGGTGGTCACCACAACGGCAGAGGTGATGGGCAAATTGGAGCCACTACGACACAACATGGTAGGGGCAACAGACAGACTGGTGATAGGGCCCATTCTTACGCTTTCCCTGGGAGATCTGAAGCGGAGGCGTCTGATGCTGTTATCACAGGTAATCTTTTGGTTTGTGATTGCATGGCATCTGTATTATTTGACCCTGGCTCCACGTTTTCATATGTATCTTCATCATTTGCTAATGATCTAAATTTGCATTGTGAATTACTCGACATGCCTATTCGTGTTTCTACTCCGGTGGGAGAGTCTGTGGTAGGGAAAAGGTATATAGGTCTTGTTTGGTAAATTTTGTGGGGAGCAATACTTATGTAGATTTGGTTATCTTAGAAATGGTTGACTTTGATGTAATTCTGGGTATGACTTGGCTTTCTCCAAATTTTGCGATCTTGGATTGTAATGCTAAAACTGTGACGTTAGCCAAGCCTGGGACAGATCCGTTAGTGTGGGAGGGTGACTACACTTCCAATCCGGTGCGTATTATATCCTTTCTTCGTGCTAAGAAAATGGTTAGTAAAGGGTGTTTAGCTTTCTTGGCACATCTCAAGGATGACACTACCCAAATACCTTCGATTGAGTCGGTTTCGGTAGTCTGTGTGTTTTTGGATTTGTTCCCTGCAGATCTTCCTGGTATGCCACCAGATAGGGACATTGACTTCTGTATCGACCTTGAACCGGGTACTCGCCCCATTTCTATACCTCCTTATAGAATGGCTCCCGCGGAGTTAAGAGAGTTAAAGGCTCAACTTCAAGAGTTGTTGAGCAAAGGCTTCATTATACCAAGTGCATCTCCTTGGGGTGCTCCGGTTTTGTTTGTAAAGAAGAAGGATGGGAGTTTTCGGATGTGCATAGACTACCGGCAGTTGAACAAGGTAACTATTAAGAACAAGTATCCTCTTCCTCGCATTGATGACTTATTCGATCAACTACAAGGTGCTTGTGTCTTCTCGAAGATTGACTTGAGATCCAGTTATCATCAATTGAAAATACGGGCATCGGATGTGCCAACGACTGCTTTCCGAACCAAGTATGGGCATTATGAATTCGTAGTGATGTCTTTTGGTCTTACAAATGCCCCCGCTGCTTTCATGAGCTTGATGAATGGGATTTTTAAGCCATATTTGGATCTCTTTGTAATCGTATTTATTGATGATATACTGATATACTCTAAAAGTAAGAAGGAACATGAGGAGCATTTGAGAATTGTATTGGAAATGTTGAGGGAGAAAAAGCTTTATGCCAAGTTCTCTAAGTGTGAGTTTTGGCTAGATGCAGTGTCCTTCTTGGGGCACGTGGTTTCTAAGGAAGGAGTGATGGTGGATCCTTCTAAGATTGAGACAGTGAAGAATTGGGTAAGGCGTACTAATGTGTCAGAAATAAGGAGCTTTTTGTTGGGTTAGCTAGCTACTACCGCCGATTTGTCAAGGGATTCTCTTCTATTGCTTCCCAATTGACGAACTTGACTAAGCAGAATGTTCCATTTGTATGGTCGGATGAGTGTGAGGAAAGCTTTCAGAAGCTCAAGACTTTGTTGACTACCGCGCCTATCCTTACCTTGCCAGTGGAAGGTAAGAATTTTATTGTCTATTGTGATGCATCCTATTCGGGTTTGGGTGCAGTGCTAATGCAAGAAAAGAATGTGATTGCTTATGCTTCAAGACAATTAAAAGTGCATGAACGTAACTATCCAACCGATGATTTGGAATTGGCCGTGGTAGTATTTGCATTGAAGCAATGGAGGCACTATCTATATGGGGTTAAGTGTGAAATCTATACGGATCATCGTAGTCTACAGTATGTCTTTACTCAGAAAGATTTGAACTTGAGACAAAGAGATGGATGGAACTACTGAAGGACTACGACATCACTATCTTGTATCATCCGGGAAAGGCGAATGTTGTGGCAGATGCCTTAAGTAGAAAGGCGGGAAGCATGGGAAGTCTAGCTCATTTGCAAGCTTCTAGACGCCCATTGGCTAGAGAAGTGCAGATTTGGCTAATGACCTCATGAGGTTAGAAGTAAATGAGAAGGGAGGATTGTTAGCTTGTGTGGAGGCAAGATCCTCCTTCCTTGACAAGATTAAGGGGAAGCAGTTTGATGATGAGAAATTGATTCGGATTCGAGATAAAGTGTTGCAAGGAGAGGCTAAAGAAGAAGCAATCGATGAGGAAGGTGTGTTGAGGATTAAGGGAAGGATATGTGTACCCCGCGTCGATAATTTGATCAACACTATTCTGACAGAGGCTCATAAGACAAGGTATTCTATACATCCGGGTGCAACCAAGATGTATCGTGACCTAAAGCATCACTTTTGGTGGAGTAGAATGAAGCGTGATGTTGTTGACTTTATTGCCAAATGTCCAAACTGTCAACAGGTAAAGTATGAACACCAAAGGCCCGGAGGAACACTTCAGAGAATGCCCATTCCTGAATGGAAGTGGGAAAGAATCGCAATGGACTTTGTGGTTGGTCTTCCAAAGAAAATGGGTAAGTATGACTCCATTTGGGTGATTGTTGATAGGTTAACTAAGTCTGCTCATTTAATTCCGGTCAAGGTGACTTACAATGCAGAGAAGTTAGCAAAAATCTACATCTCGGAAATCGTTCGATTGCATGGGGTTCCACTATCCATCATATCAGATAGAGGTACGCAGTTTACCTCTAAGTTTTGGAAAACATTGCATGCTGAATTGGGTACTAGGTTGGACCTTAGCACTGCATTCCACCCTCAGACCGATGGTCAGTCTGAGCGAACGATTCAAGTGTTGGAGGATATGCTTCGTGCATGCGTGATAGAGTTTGGGGGCCATTGGGATAGCTTCTTACCTTTGGCAGAGTTTTCATACAATAATAGCTATCACTCCAGTATTGATATGGCCCCATTTGAAGCATTGTATGGGAGGAGGTGTAGATCTCCCATTGGTGGTTTGATGCATTTGAGGTTAGACCTTGGGGTACTGACCTTTTGAGGGATTCGATAGAGAAAGTGAAATCTATTCAAGAAAAGCTTCTAGCGGCGCAAAGTAGACAAAGGAGTATGCAGACCGAAAGGTTAGAGACTTGGAGTTCATGGAAGGTGAACAAGTCTTGTTGAAGGTTTCACCCATGAAAGGGGTGATGCGGTTTGGCAAAAGAGGTAAGTTAAGTCCAAGGTATATTGGACCAATTTTAGGTACTAAAGCGAGTAGGGGAGGTGGCTTATGAATTAGCCTTACCCCCAGGGCTGTCCGGAGTGCATCCGGTTTCATGTGTCCATGTTGAAAAGATACCATGGAGATGGAAACTACATTATCCGTTGGGATTCAGTTTTGCTTGATGAGAATTTGACTTATGAGGAGGAACCGGTTGCTATATTAGATAGAGAAGTTCGCAAGTTGAGGTCGAGGGAGATTGCATCCATCAAAGTTCAATGGAAGAATCGACCGGTTGAAGAGGCTACTTGGGAGAAGGAGGCAGATATGCAAGAAAAATACCCACATCTGTTTACAGATTCAGGTACTCCTTTTCGCCATTGTTTTTCTTCTTTTGATCGTTCGGGGACGAACGATGGGTAAATTGGTATCTATTGTAATGACCTGTTAGTCGTTTTGAGCAGCAGATTTTATTTCTGGAAAATTGGCTGAGGCAACGGACCCCACGACGGACCGTCACAGGCACGACGGACCGTCGCAGGTCTCGTTTCAATATACTTAGGAATTCTGAAATTGGGTACTGAAAATCGACTCTCTGAACTTCGTAACAAACTTGCAGGATGGACCGTCACAGGTGACGGACCGTCACAGTCCACTTGGGTTCTAAGAGGCTGCAACGACCTGCGTGACGGACCATCGCAGGCACGACGGGCCGTCACAGGTTGCGCGAATAAAGAAAATAGAAAGAACAAAGAGAGAGAGAGATTGATCGATCAAGAGGCAGAGGGAATATCAAAGCTTGGGAAATTGCTTGTTGATTCCAATTCTTCGGTGGAGGTAGGTTATGGTTATTTTACGATATTCGTAGTGAACTCTTAATAGCGCATGATATGTATTGGTAGTATTGTAGACCTGTCTATATGCTTAATTGTATGCTTGCATGAATATGATTATGTGATTTTGATAAAACAAGCATGATGAAAACCATTGAATCCCAAATCTTGAAAGAAACTTTAATCGACGTTATTATTGATGATGCCTTGGTATAGAGAAGGCTTGATGAACGGATGGAATGAGGTTAGTGGATCGGAGTGTCGCGTTCCGACACATAGTATTAGTGGATCGGAGTGTAACGTTCCGACACATAGTATTAGTGGATCGGAGTGTCACGTTCCGACACATAGTATTAGTGGGACGGTGTCACGAACCGACACGTAGAATTAGAGGATCGGAGTGTCACGTACCGAACATATAGGGGATCGGAGTGTCACGTACCGACACATATAGGGGATCGGGTGTCACGAACCGACACGTAGTATTAGTGGATCGGAGTGTCGCGTTCCGACACATAGTATTAGTGGGACGGGTGTCACGAACCGACACGTAGAATTAGGGGATCAGAGTGTCACTTACCGACATATATAGGGGATCGAGTGTCACGTACCGACACATATAGGGGATCTGGTGTCACGAACCGACACGTAGTATTAGTGGATCGAAGTGTCGCGTTCCGACACAAAGTATTAGTGGGACGGGTGTCACGAACTGACACGTAGAATTAGGGGATCGGAGTGTCACGTACCGACACATATAGGGGATCGGAGTGTCACGTACCGACACAAGAGGAAGAAAGATAATGAATCTTGAAAGATGTTAAATATACTCAATCTAATAAACTTAATTCCCAAATGAGTATGGTATTGAGGCTTGAGCCCTCATGGATGAACTTGACGGTACTTGTTAACGATTATAGTACTTGTTGTTGTTACATGTTGAGTTTATAGTTGATTTATAATATTACTTGATATATATTATCTTCTATTTTGAGTTGGCCGATGATATCTACTCAGTACTTGTGGTTGTACTGACCCCCTACTTTTATGTTTTCTTCTTTTTTATTTGTGTAATGCAGCAAACGTTCCGTCAACTTCAACTCAACAGCAATTCGAGCCAGTCTTCGTCATACCGGATCTCAGGGTGAGCTAATGCTTCTAGCTTGGACTGGATCTTCTTCTTCAAGTCTTGATGCCTTGATTTCCGGCATGGACTTGCTTATTATGTATTTTTAGCTTCTTAGACATTCTTAGATAGTAATTTGATCATAGATGTTCTTGTGTTGATGACTTCCAGATTTTGGGGATAATAATAATAGTTTTGAATTGTTTTTATTAATGAGTTTAGTCTTCCGCATTTCTTTTGTTGATATTGTATAAAAATGTTAAAGGTTAGATGGGTTGGTTCGCTCACATAGGAGGGTAAATGTGGGTGCCAGTCGCGTCCCCGATTTGGGTCATGACAATGTAGGAGCTTAAATTACCCTGGGTGGTTTTTATGGAAATCGTACCTTTCCCTCAACCTTTATTAGGTTGTTGTCTCCAAGTCGAACCTCACTTTTTTGGGATTCATCAAGGTCTTTAAAATATGGTTTGAGCACCCACTGTCCATGAACCACACTCTATTAAGGTCATCATCTATAGATGATTTTTTCATGAATAAATTGCTCCCCTCTTCAATTTCCTCTGTGAAATTTGCTTGATTTTTGTCATCCCTCTGCTTGGTCCAACAATCCACTTCTTTGTCGCCCGTCTTCTTGCAATATCTACACAGAATGTTATTTCTGTTTTGATGTTGTTCACCAAAATGGCATCTTCCTCTACTGTTTCCATGACCTCGACCTCGATAACCACCTTTTCCTCTGCCACAACCACCACCTGAATATTCTGATTTTCCTTTATAAAAGGGCTCCCAATCGCCACAAAAACCTTCTCTTCTATCTTTTCATAGGACCTATTGATTCGAACTTCATGGGCTAATAGTGAACTCATTAATTCATCAAAATTATAAGTAGATAGGTCCTTGGATTCTTCTATTGCAGCAACAACATAATGAAATCCTTTAGTTAAACTTCTCAACACGTTACTCATAATCGTTTCATTATTAACATTTTCACCATATATTCTCATGTGATTAACAATTCCAGACATTCTGGACTTAATTTTCTATACATATTCTTTTTCTTTCATGGACAAAGTTTCAAACTCACGATGAAGTGTTTGTATTTTTACCGTAATTACCTTTTTATTGTCCAAATATTCTTGTTTTAGAGTATCCCATGCTTGTTTGGAATTTGCTACTGTTGCAATTTTGGGGGAAATTTTATCATCCAATGCCGATTGGATGAGAAATAATGTGTTTTCATCTTTCTTGCGAGTCTGCCGTAGTTGATTGTCAGGTTGAGTCTGTGCCAAATTTGGCTCAATATACCCTGTCTCCACCAAATTCCATAGCTCCTGGGACTTGAACATCGTCTTTATTTTGAGACTCCATAGATGATATTTTTCTACTTTGAATATTGGAATCAGGGGCTGAGAAGAAAAATTTCAACTGTTGCTCGCCATGGACATCACTCACTCTATCGCCCAGTTTGTTTGATCTCGCTTGCGTTAAGAGAGAAAGGGTTGTTCTCTCTTGCATTTCTCTAATACCACATTATGTTGGTGACTAAAAAAGGACACAGTGGCAGAGAAAAGAGAATTTCTGAAGTCTTTTGATTGCGGCAAAAAAGGTACAGTAATGGCCTGTTAAATAGGCCTACAACTAACTAAAATTAGCTAAAAATAAGCAATTAAAGATAGGGGATAAAAATGCCCACTAAAACCACCCTATAAACTTGAAAACATCAAATAACTTAATCCTAAATAACTGAACAACATTACTTTTTACTAGCTAAAAACTCGGAAACATATTGACTATTTTGAAGCACTAATCAACACTTTTCAAATAAATTAACCAAATACAAATTGTTTTTTTTTTTCAAAAGCACTTCTCTAAAAAGTTACTTTAGAAAGGGATTAGGAAAAAATATACCTTGAACTATCGTAAATGACATTTGTATACCCTTCCTTATATTTTAAGGATGTTAGTTCCCTTATCGTCCAAATTTTGGTGCATATATACGTTTAATATTAACGATGGTACATGCATGTGTCTCAATCGTAATCGTTGATCCATTATTTGATAAACTTCTATCCAAAATCTGGAAAAATCCACTCAAATTATAACAAAATCCACCAAAATTAATATAACCCAAAACCCTCAATCAGTTCACTTAATTTCAAATTGAAAGTCTTAAAACACTTAGATCCCATCTGGATTGACATAAAAAGTAGTATTTATGTCAAAAATAAAAAGTCAAACTAAACAGACTTTTAAGTCAAAAATATAAAAAGTAGGGGAGATCTATTTTTGGTTTTTGACTTATTTTAAGTTATTTTTAACTTGTCAAACACTTCCTCACTTATCTTAAGTCTATATTTGACTTATTTTAAGTTTTTTTTTTATTTTATATTTTGCAAAACACTTCTAGAAGTCAAAAACTGACTTAAAAAGTAGGGTTGACCAACTAAGCCAATGCAAACACCCTCTTATTTAGCAACATATCTTTTCCCCAATTTTCATCCCCACACCCTCATTCTCAAATCCTCTTGTCCTTCCTTGATTCCAATTTTTCTTATAAGAGGTCTTTTGGGGGTTTCAATGGCTTCATGACAGGATTCCAAATAATGATTTAGTGGTGAATCTTCATCTTTCTACTTCTTGATGCAACTATTTCTATTATAGATCTGGTGGGATTTCATTTCTTACTAATGAAGTTTCAACTGGAAATTTCCCAAAGTCTACGGCGGCGAAGACACTGATGGATAGTTAGATGGAAGCAAGTGCTAAATTGTGATGAATGACGGTAAAATCCATAAGATTCCTCATATTCAAAGTTAGATTCATCTCCATCGTTGTTATTTCCATCAATTCGTCGTCAAGCTCAATTTTTAATTTCCAAAAGGTAATTTTTTTCCCTTTTCTCAAAGTTAGGGTTTGATCCAATTTTAGTTGCTTAAAAATTTGTAGAGATTGATAAAAATCAATCCATAATTTTAATTTTTTTAAAAAAACAAAATCTTCAAAGCATTAATCTTGCTTTAGTATATTGTTCAGTACAATTTTTACAGTCAAATTGACATCAGTAATTGGTTGTTGATTGTTTGCGATATTGTTTAAATTGTATAAGTTATGCTTTGTTTTATCAGTTTATTTTAGTTGCATTTGTTGTGGTGTGTTGTCTGAATATTAATTTGATTAGCTCAACCCCCAATAGATAGCATGGTGAAGGTGACATATGACGTTTGATCTATAGTTCACATCTTCCCATTAATAACAAGTGTGGATTTATTAATAGCTTACTCTATTGCTTCAACAATTACTAAATGTGCTAGTTTTAGAGCTCTAGCATGTCCTTGTTCCTCAACACAAGCCAAGCAAATAAACATCTTAATTATTATTCATAAATAAAGTCTTTCAATAGTCTATATGTTGCAGAAGGATATGATAGAGGAGGAACGACATGATACACCTAGTGAAGTAGACATTTTCAATTATTGAGACTTCTCCAGTTAGTCCTTCAATTGATATTTTCTTTGAGAAGTTCATTAGGTATGCAAATTAAAGTTTTGTGTAAATGATTGATATGTATTTTATGATTTTTATATTGTTAAGTCAGAATTACGCAAGTTTTTTTTGAATTTAGAAAGGTATTAGAAGAACATAAATTGCAAAAATTCATTCGATCTTCTATTTTCGGAAGCTACTTATAACTTAAGTATGTGAGTAATAGATTTTCTATGAGCAAAGTTTATCAACTTCTTTGTCATCGAATTTGTAGCAATCAAAAATAGGAAGTTTAGATAAGTTGTAGTGGCGTTGCGATTTATTTTGACATGAAAAAGTTTGTTGTCATCACTAACATAAATGATCACAAATGTATGATAATGTAAAATTTTCAACTAAGACAAAAAGGAGATTACAAAAAATTCTTAATGACATGGAAAAGAGTTGCAAGATAAATGTGTTGATTGAGCATCTCAAAACAAAAGATATTAGTAAAGGTGTAAAAAAATGTTGGGCTTACTTATTATTTTCAAAGAATTCTTAGTGGAAAAGATTACAAAATATATATTTTTAAGAAACGAACTTTGCTCTCGGTCGATAGATAAACATTTTATGTTTATCCATGGGCCGTATTAACTATGATATTACAATCAACCATCTATGCAAGTGGTGAAGCCCTATATGAAGACCACCAATCTTTATGGATTTTCATGAGCCTTTATGGTAAATATAATTTATTTTAGTCCATATTTATTTTTTCATTATTTTTTGGATGCATCCAATATTTTGCTCTCTTTTTTAGATAATTTTATGTGATAATTTGTATTTGAGGTTGTTCCTTTACTTCGAAAAAGTATAAGGTGTTTTTATGGAACAAGTGTTTTCACCAAGAAATTTTTTATATCTTTGGTGAATGATAACGAATTGGTTAAGATTAATGAGTTGTTTGATGCCTCGGAGGACTCAGTAAGCATCATTCTTTAACTTAATATACAAACACTAAATTCTATTTGTTGCTTTACATATGCAACCAAATTGTTATTGTTATTTAGAAATAAAAAGCTAAACATGTTGGGTAGGTCAAAATCACTTGTTATTATTACTAAAAATCAATTAGATGGGGAAAATATAGTAATCGTATATTATTCTTTAAATATTTCAATAATCTGTTTGCTTCAAATTATGTAAAGCCTAGGCCACAACTCCTATATATCCATACATTTCTCTGCACATGATATTTTATTTTACAAAAGTAAATAAGGAAATTCAAGTATCTAACATATCATGTACCCCCACCCCCACCCCTTTTCAACTTGAAGACCATTGTTGAAATGAATAGCTTTTTATATGTTTGCAATAGCTATTCGAGCCGCTTCTCTATTTTATTTCTGTTGCGATTGTACTTTCTCTTACAACAACTGCTTGTCTTGCAACTTAAACATTTTCTTATTATTTCTTTCATTAAATGTTTCACCAAGAATTGTTATTTTTTATTTGAATTTGAACATCATATAAGCATATTATTTATTTTACTTCAAGACTCTCTTTTTACCTTGCTTGTAGACCTGCTGAGGAGCAAACCCTTGTTCTATTGGTTTGGTGATTGCTACCAAGACGATTTCTTTATGCCCATCAAAGGACCTCAGATGCTAATCCACGAAAAGGATACGAGAAATTAAACTGATGTGTACCAAAAATTTATATTTTAAATCTATTTGTACAGGCCAGTTTGAAGAGGAGTTATGAAGTAAAAAAAGTGATATGATTATATGGTATTCAAAATAAAAAATTAAATTCTTGGTGAATTGTTTGCTAAACAAGAGAAGAAAGAATAGTTAAAGTTGGGGAAAATACCCAAGTACCCCCCCCTCAACCTATGCCCGAAATTCAAGAGACACACTTATACTATACTAAGGTCTATTACCCCCCCCTGAACTTATTTTATAAGTAATTTTCTACCCCTTTTTTACCTATGTGGCACTAGTTTGAAAAAAATGTCAACCATCGTTGGGCCCACAAGATAGTGCCACGTAGGCCGAAAAGGGGTAAAAAATTATTAATAAAATAAGTTCAGGGGGTAATAGGACCTTAGTATAGTATAAGTGTGTCTCTGGGATTTCGGGCATAGGTTGAGGGGGTACTTGGGCATTATCCCTTAAAGTTGCAGGAAAAGCACTTGCAAGAAAGAGATTTGTACTTTCCATCAAAAGTTTGCAGGATCGCTATTGCATACATCAAGAAAACTGTTAATTTCGAAAATGATCTTCAAGTTGAAAGGGATTTGTTGGTGATTATAAATAATGCAAGTTTATGATAAAGTAAAGAGTACTTTACATGTTTTCTAAAAAAAAAAAAGGGACATGATGATATGTTAAATACTTGAATTTCTTCCTTGTTTACTTTTGTGAAATGAATAATTATCAGTTGCAGAGAAATATATGGATATAAAGGAGTTGTTGCCTGGAGTTCACGTAATTTGAAGCAAATAGATTATTGATATTTTTGGAATAATAATAATATATAGTACATTAACTATATATTTCCAAAATTGTTTGTTATTATTATGACAAGTAATTTTGACCTATCCAACATTTTAGTTTTTTTATTTCTAAATATCAATAAAAATGTGGTCGCACATACGCATAAGATATTTATCAAAGTAGTTGATGCACAGAAATTTTCTTGCAAAAACATAAATGACCTTAATTAACTATATCCAAGGTTATAAAACTAGTCTTTGAAATCATAATTTACCCTACTTATTCAAATGACATGACTATATTTGATTGGGTAGAACACGTCACATGTTCATATGCAACACATTTTTTTGGCCTTTTATTGGACTAGGCATTCCATGTTATTTGGACATGTAGAATGATCCTATTGATTTGTTCGTTTGACTTTGCGTGTCCTTTTATTTAACGGGACACCTTACATAAAACTGGATTTTTAGAATGAAATGATACATTGCCATAGCAAAATAGGTCCATCATTTATTTCCAAAATAAATAAATCATACCAATGAAATTGGACTTTGATTAGATTTATATTAATTAAAATTAAATAATTAATTCATGATATTATTTTAAATTCATATATATCTTAAATTTAATATAATTTAAATTGTTTTATAAATTTATATTTAATAGGGTTTAAATAGTTACAATAGTTCTCTAGACATCATGAGAATATAGAGAGTTACGTTGTTATTCTTTATTAAACATCTAAAATGGAAAGTAATGTCATGCATGAATAAGAAATACAATGAAAGTAATAAGGAGGTACTATATATTAGCTAGATTCCACTAACCACAAATATAAGTACTCCACTAATTAATACCATCACAACAAATGAAATTTCTAAGTCACTAAATTTTGAATTTTAACTTAAAAATCACTCAATTATGAGTGTTGTAACACTCCAAAAAATTCTAAGTTAAGACTCAAATCATTCTTTATTGATGAATAAGATCGTACGGAGGGATTCTTAAATTATCCATAAGTGTAAAGGTCAATTATTTAGCGTTGAAATGCATTTGTATATGAATTAAGGTGACTCGAATCCCCTAGCACAAATTTGAGTTGAAAGTTTTCATACCGAAAAAGTTTTGATGTAAGATTCTATATGGGTCAACTTCAAATGATCACATCCTTAGAATTTAAAGAGTTACATAGACCATAACCTATCAAATTAAAGATATTTGAATCTTCTCTTCAACAACACAAATTTTGTAATAATTCACGTTTCAAGTAAAACATTATTAAAACTTTAGTAATATTATACAATACAGTGACGAATAAGCCAACGGAAAAATATTAAAAACGGTTATTTTCGTCTTTTTGCCTCTAATAAAATCCTAAAAGAATTTCTCGACTAATTGAAGGCCTAAATCGATGAGATTTTCATCTCTTAATTCAACATTTTCTTCTCTCTCAAACCGTAAGGCAGAAACCTAAGGAAAAATCAAAGTAGAAGACTTTCATTCAAGATTCTTCTTCAAGGTAAATTCTTCTCCAAGAATTTCATTCTTTCCAACTCAAATTACTCAATACAATTCCTAATTATATTGAATCGATATATGTTATCCATTGAGACTCTTGAGTTGATTCGTTCATGCCTATATTTCAACATGAACCCTATCAATGGATTATTTTTTAGATGAGTAGTATCGTCGAGTTTTGAGTTATTGAGTTTTTTTATATTGTTATTGAGATCCTTGAATTGAGTTTTTCATGTCTATATTTCAACATGAACCCTATTTTGCGTTATACATTTTGTGAAAGTTTGCAAGCCAACATTTTGTTTAAAACTAAAATTTTGAGAAAGTATAGAGAAGTTAGAGAAAGAGTTTTAAAGAGATCTTTTGAGTAAAATTTAAGCTAACTAAGTAGTCCCTAATGTATCATTTTGTTACATTGATAAAAGAAAAACTTTTTTAACTAAAAAGAGTTTATAAGTACAGAGATATTTCAGAGAGGTTACCTCTTCTAAGGGATTATTTTGAGTTATTACCTCAAAACAAATAAAGAGTAAGGTTTATACATTTGAGCATGAATATATATATATATATATATATATATATATAATATATATATATATATATATATATATATTGGAGTAGTATTGAGCACCGATATTGAGATGAGTTCACACAATTTAAAATCCCCATAAACCATGTCCGCCAACATGGATAAAGAATCATACTTTTTAGATGAAACTTTCTTGTTTTTCTTGTATAAACATCAATAACCTTAATTAACTATAGCCAAAGGTTGTAAAAGTAAGCTATGAAATCATAATTTACCTAACTTATTAAAGGACATGACGGTATTTGATTGGTCAGAACATGTCATCATGTGTACATATGTGACACATTTTTTGGCCTTTATTTGACTATGCATGTCATGTTATTTTGACATGTATTATGATCATATTTACTTATTCTTTTGACTTTGTGTTTCCTATCATTTCACGGGACATATGACTGGATCTTTAGGATGAAATGATAGATTAACATAGCAAAATACGTTCATCATTTATTGTAAAAATAAATAAATCAGACTAAAGAAATTAAATTTAAAATAAATTTATTTTTATTAGACTTAAATAATTAATTCCTAATATTTATTTAAGTTAATATATATTTTAAATTTAATATAATCTAAATTATCTTATATTCAATAAATTTTAAATAATTACAATAGTAGTCTAAACATCATGGGAATATAGAGTTACTTTGTATTCTTTATTTTCAAATTTTAAAAATAAATAATCAGTTCCCTGATTTCGCAAGAAGCAATATTTAATCACAATCTGCTCTAACAACATTGTTAAGCATTAAATAAAAACAAAGATAGAGATCTAACGTAACATTGCAAAGAACGTAAAAACTTATACGACCACAAAATAAACTCTCGATCGCCAAGAAAAATAACAAAATTTGCATCAACATAAGCTTATTATAACTATGTTATAACATGCATATACTAATTTAATTAAATTTAAAATATAATACCTTAGTTGACAATCCAAAATAGAGTAACAAGAAGTTGATGCATACTAATACTCTTCAATCAAAGTTCTTATTAAACAAGGTCAATTCAAGAAATGAAAAAAAAATGAACTGACCATTTCACAAAACATACAATTGTTGACGGAAAAACTCTAGATCAAATCTTACTTCCAGTGTGATACCTGCTTGACGAAAGTCTTTCTTGGGCTTTGTTCATATTTGAGTGTTCGAATGTTAAAATGAGAATATATTTTTCCCAAATTTATTGTGATAGAGTTTCAAACTAGAATATTCGTTCTTCCAAGAAACTTTACAAGAAAACATCTCAAAAAATTAACAATTAGAAAGAACCCAATTAATTAAGGGTAACAGAAGAATATAAAGAATTAACTTTCCTAATCTCAAAAATCAAATCCCATCTGTGCATATTTAGTCTCCTTCCACAATCTAGATAGATCCAATTTTCTTTTTCTTATTGAAATGTGTGCATAAAAGTCTGTCTTGTATCAAAAAAGTTGTATTCTTTTATATTACTTCATTTTTATACCTTCTTTGTCAACTTTTAACGGTTATAATTAGTTTTTTTCGAAAGATAATTTAATCAATTTTTAAAATAAAATAAGATTAATACTTATTTGATATTTTTTAAAAAAAGTATTTTTATATTTCAATTCTATATGAAAAGTACTATAAATATTTATTATTAGCATATTAACATGATGAAAAAATATATCGTAAATTGTTAGTCAAAATTCTTATATTTTAATCAAAAAACAAATACATGACAATTGAAAGTAAATTGATAAATATTAGTTTATTGTTATACTGAGTATAATTGTTGCATATTAATTTATCATTATACTAAATATAATTAATTTATATTAGTTGATCACCTTACTAAATCAATAAAATTTAATAAATTTTTTACTACTCTTGCAATTAATTTGATTTTTGAAAGTATTTATGTTTATTTGTATAATTCACAAGAAGTATTTTAAGGCGTGAACTAGAAAAATAATTTTCTTATTTATGTTTTTTAAGCACTATAAAAAATTTATAGAGATCAACTTATATGAGACGAAGGGAGTACTTCACATATACAATGCCTTATTATATATTATATACAATGTGGCCTAAGAATGCCACAGACCTAAGCCAAAATTCACACTTGGAGAACTTGGAATATAGCTCCTTATCTGTCAACATCTGAAGAACTATCCTTAGGTGACTAGAATGATCTTCTTCATTCCTTGAATAGATCAGTACATCATCAATGAAGACGATGACAAACAGATCTAAATAAGATTTGAAGACTCTGTTCATAAGATCCATAAATGTTGCTGGTGCATTCGTTAAACCAAAGGACATAACCAGAAATTCATAATGCCCACTTTGTTCTAAAAGCCGTCTTGGGAATATTATATTCCCTAACCTTCAACTAATGATAGTCAGATCTGAGGTCAATCTTGGAAAAACAAGATGCACCCTAAATTTGGTCAAAGAGATCATCTATCCTTGGAAGAGGATATTTATTTTTTGTGGTCACCTTATTCAACAAACGATAATGTATGCACATCCTAAGGGACCTATTCGTCTTCCTAACATATAAGAATGGAGCGCCCCATGGTGAGACACTTGGTCGGATGAAACCCTTATCTAACAGATGTTTCAACTGTTCCTTCAGCCTTAAACTTTGCTGGTGCCATTTTGTATGGTGGAATAGTCTTAAGACGATTATCTGGGATGATGTATATGCCAAAGTATATCTCTTTTTCAGGAGGGGCTTTGTGTAGGTCATCAGGAAAGACTTCTGGAAACTCACTGACTATAGAAACTGACTGAAGGGAAGGTACCTCGACACTTGAGTCATTAACTCTGACTAAGTGATAGATAAATCCCTTAAAGACTAACTTTCTCACCTTAAGGTATGAAAAGAAACGACTCTTAGGCACTGCTGAACTACTAGATTACTCTATGACTGGCTCATTTGGAATTTAGAACTTGACAACTCGAGTTCTGCAAGCTATTGATGCATAAAAGGCATGGTACCAGTCCATACCTATAATGACATCAAAATCTACCATATCTAACTCTATTAAATCATCCATGGTACTCTTGTGACTGAAGGCAACAGGACAATCACGATAGACTCTATTTCCTAGAATGGATTCACAAAATGGTGTGGACACACTGAATGGTTCTCTAAGTTGTTTAGGAGAAACCTCAAATTTCATAGCAACATACGGAGTTACAAAACATAAACTAGCTCCTCGGTCTAATAATGCGCAAAAAGTAAAGTCAAAGACTTGAATCATATCAGTGACAACATTTGGAGAATTATCTTGTTCATAGAGATTAGTAAGACCATACAAGTGGTTTGTTCCTCCGCCTGTACCAGAAGTAGCTCCACTAGGTGCTCTGTTTGGTGAAGCAACTGATGAAGACTGAGCTCTGTTGCCCCCATTACCACCGCTCTGATTACTCTTGGGTCATTCTATCATGAAATGTCTGGTCTTACCGCACTTGAAACAACCCGCGGAACCTTCGCGACAGATGCCAAAGTGATTCCTACCACACTTGGCATATGTATGAGGCTTAGTACTTCCTGGCGCCACACTAACTTGAGACTGAGTCAGTCTAGCCTTGAAGTTCTGTGAGTTATGTCCACTATACTCACCTCTGTTTTTGGGAACTGATGCACTAATAGGTGATGGTGAATGTCTCTTTGATTTCTGAAATTGTGGTCGACTTGAACCACCTTCCTGCTGGCCAGAATCATTCCAATCTTTGTCTTCTTGTCCGGTACTCTTTTCTAGTCTTCACCTTATTTTCTTCGACTTGTTGCACATATACCATCAGTCTGGATATGTCCATGTCACCTATCAACATGGTAGCCCTACTTCCTTACTTGAATTACGACCCAACCCATCAACAAACAGACTCATTTTGCTCCTCATGTGATTCACCACCTCTGGAGCATATCGAGACAATTAGGTGAACTTCAACCCATATTCATGAACACTCATGGAGTCCTGTTTTAGAGTAAGGAACTCCCTCACGTTGGCTTCCTTCATTTCTTCAGGAAAGAACCTCCCTAAAAAGGCTTCTTCAAAGCAAATCCAACTTGGATGTGGTGCATCCTCAGCTTTACGATCCTTCCATTGATCAAACCAGGTTCTATACACACCCTTCAATTGATATGCAGCTAATTCAACCCTCTCCACATCGACCATATGCATTACCTCAAAGAC
>JAKWJD010001763.1:59759680-59900556 GCA_027705065.1 Solanum peruvianum
TTGACTACAAGTGAAAGTTGTTCAAGAGTTTGTAGTTTCAGCGGAGGGAGATCAGAGAGAGTCCACCAAGAGGTGGATTGCACAACAGCTCTTCATTGATGGTGAGGGAGCATACTGGATGTTGGACCCAGAGGCCTTATAAAAAAGGTCAACCTCACTTTGCATCCATGTTCTTCTGGTTGTTAGTCCGCCACCGCCTTTCTCCCATGACAGTAGATAATATCCTTACCTGGGATAGAGCGGTCCTGGTAGTAGCATGGTAGCCAGGTTGGAGATCGACTTCGCGAGATTTTTGATCTCCGTGATACATAAGTGGGCCTATAAGAACTCTACCACTTACTCATTCGCCGGTATGATTTTCTAGTTATGCAGGGATGGCTGAGTGAACCTCTAGCACTCTAAAGTCATTCGTACTCCGACCGAGATTGTGGATATCGGTCTCATCATGGATGAGGCCAATGTGGTGGCACCACGACGAGGGCCCAGAGTTGATTTGCAGCCTCTAAGTGAGAACTTGTGGATACTATAGAGCAAGCCCAAGGGGATCATCCTGCCACTTTACAGCCTAGCGATACCACGCCGTCTAATTCTGCCCTTGGAACTAGTAGGGCACCTAGTTCCTCCCGGTCTACACCACCATCAACAGCACTGGTCCCGATTGGATGGGTCCAAAAGCTAGATGCCCAGATGGCCACCTTGCTGCATCATATCCAGTTTTGGATGCAAAAATCCATTGCCGAGGCTGAGGACCGAATTGAGAAGAAGGTGGCTCAGTAGACGGAGCGGAAGATTCAGGCGGTCCACCAGCGCCTAGATGCATTTGAGCTGCGATTGCTAGCACGCCCAACCCCCACTATTGATTTGACTACTCTTCAAGAGGCTGTGGCGAGTCTACGGGCAGATGTTGACAGCATACTGGAGATAAGGGTACCAAGCCTGAGACTGCACTAGTTGAGACAACGGAGGATACAATGTTTGCTGCACTTTTCACTACTCTATTGCACCACCACCTGAGTCTCGTGAGCGTGCCAAGAGGCACCGTTCCAGCTGTACATCAGAATGAGATGAGGCTCGTGCTAGGAAGAAAGAGCGGACATATCTTGAGGCGGTGAGGAGAGCCTCGTTAATTGATAAGGAGACCCACCAGATGAGGGCCCCAGAGTTGTCTGTTTGGCCGTGAAACTCCAGAGTAGAGGTTCTTGAGAGGATCACCACTAAGGGTTCGGATACTGTTGTGGGCACTACTGAGGGTGTCTCTACTGAGGGTGAGGGTTCCGGTAAACCGGACTCGCTTTCTTGTTGATCTTCGGCGCTATGTGCCTCAGTTTTGCTTCACCTACTACCCTATCTTTATATTTCTTATGTATTGGGGACAATTGCATGTTTTTTTGTTGGGGGTGGGGTTAATGGAAAGTGAGTGCTAGGGTGATGTCTTAGTAGCCTAACTCACGATCCTCTCTTGGTGGTTTTCTTGCCTATTATTTTTTGCACCAAGAGACTGATACTTTACTATTGAACGGGCATGTGTCGTAACTTGTACAAAGTATGAAAGTGACAAATGAAGCATGATGGCTAAACATGAATGATATCCCGTTCTAAGAGAGTTCTTGAATGAATAGGTATAATGAATGTTTAATGTTGTCTCTAATCATGACATAGAGATGCACCCACTACAGAATCCTCAATCTAAAACTCAAAATAGACAACTGATAATCTTATAGTGCAATGAGGTGTCAAGAGGGTGTGAGCAAATTTGAATGTTCCCATGTTGGTACCGATCTAGAAATTGAGCAAATTTGAATGTTCCCCTGTTGGTACAGAGCTAGAACTTGCACGTTTGGTCCTACAAAAGGAATCTGTGTTAGACAATTAGAAAAGGATCATAGGTCCTTGTTCAATAAAACATCTAGCCTAAACTGAAGTGATCCGGATGAAATTGTTCTCCCTTTTTTATCCAAATATTTTGAGCCTATAATAGACTTTTCTTTTCTTCGCCAACTAAATTTCCCTGGGTATTATATGTTGGACTTGGTCCCTCCTTGGACATGTGCACTTCAACTTAGGCCAAAAGCATAACTTAGGGTGGCTAACGCAGATACTGACCTTGTCTTGGCCCTAACCAAACCTTGGGTAATGTGTACCTTGGCTCATGGAAAAGCCATAAGTTAAGGGTGGCTATTATGAGTGATGACTAGAAAAGTGGGTATAAAAGAGTAATGTGGAAAAGAAAAGGAATAGTGAACAAGAGAAGCGACTCAGTCAAAATTGTCAATTGAATAAAAAAAGAAAAGAGAAAAAGAGTGTTGAACAAAAAGATGTAGGAGTTACTTCCACAAAAGAGAAAGAAAGGAGAAAATAAGGCAAGGATGACAAGAAAAAGTAGGGCATAATACAAAATGAAAGAGGTACGACGCTTATCCATAATGTCAAGGAGCGCAACAAGTCACTAAAATGTACCCATAATTGCCATACGTGACCTGAGCCTACGTTACAAGCCAACAACATCTTATCGTAATCCTAAGAGTCTAATATGGTGAACTTATGCTTTGAAAATAAGGGCAAGCCTATGGAGACAAGTACCAATTAGGTGTGAATTTATTTTGAGCGTGAGTGTTAAAAAATGATCCTTATACTCAAAGTTAAAATCACTGTGTCAAAAAGGAGGATATCTTTTGAATTGAGAGCACTAGTTGCAATATCAGAAAGTTTGTATTTTGGCGAGAGACAAGAGAGTAGAGGTGTCGGTGCATGGAGAGTCTGTTTCATGGTCTGATCCATATGAGTAAGTCTATCAAGCCTAAGAGGAGAACACATGCACTAAAGCAACGAGAAAGTCGGGATTGATAACCATGTCATTGGGAAAGCTTAAAAAAGAATACTTGTGTACAAAGTTTTGTGTAGTGTCATAGTGCATCTCTTGAGGACAAACAACGAATTTAAGTTGAGGGTGTTGATGTACCGTGGTTTCATGGAACTTTCAATGCTTTTTCCTTACGATTGGTGTGTGTCTAGACCCTTTTTGTAATAATTTTAATATGTTTTTATCTTTGTTTTGCAGAAAAGTTGTCCAAGGCCAAAATGCAAAAGGCTGTGAAGAATTATTTCAGAGGTGACCCACGAAGGCCATCGATGACCCGTCGTTCCATCGGCAGATCGTAGGTGGTGACTGTCGACTGTAGGTTCAGGCATCTAGAATCAACTAGGGAAATTCCGACTAAGAGTGGCACTATGGAGGATCGACGGTCCATTGGCGGACCGTCCTGTCAAAACATCATCTGATGAGAGAATGACCTAGTACCCGATTTTGAAGAAAAGCAAAGTATGGAACGATAAGAAGCATCGACGGACCGTAGGTAAATCGACGAATCATGTTGTTGGTTCGTCGATTGGATCATAGAAGATGCAAAGTGAAGTTTGAGAAAAGATGGTAAGCATGAATTTACAGAGGCAGTCGACAGTCCGTCTTTTGATCGATGACCGTCTGTGGGGTTCGTCGATTGAAGCCGCATTTTGTAAAGATATTCCTTATTTGAATTCCTTTTAATTTAGAACTCTATTTTTTTATAAATAGGGTGTAAAACCTCGTTTTGGGGGGTTGGATTATATTACTAGTTTCTTAGTTTTTTTCTTTGAGATTTGTGTATGTAACTTGGCTTTAACTCAAATTTCTGGATTTGGTTTTTAAGATAATTGTGTGATTTCAAGTTGAATTTTTGGATTTTCTTTGAATTTGACAAAGTAAATTCATGATTTATTATTTATCAACCATGAATTGTGTTCTTCTATGCATGGGTAACTAAATCCATAACTCGGGTACTGCGAACCATGGGTGATTAACAAAATAAACCTAGGTAGATAACAATTATTAAATATGTTATTGCATGCATCGATAATTCTTTTGTTTAGAAATCTTATTGCTACATGTCGGACCAAGGGAGTACTTAATAGGAAAAGAATTATCGACATAGATTTAGTGGGATACTATCGAATAAGCTACTTTCAATTGGTGCAAAGTAATAACTAAGTCATACGTCGAATATGATGCTTAATATGAAGTAAAGGTAAGGGTTAGTAACTTAGACACACGTAGCTGGACCAAGGTATGAGGTGAAATTTTCTAAATGCCGGACCAAGGATTTAGAGATACATAACTTATCACTTTTCATGCAAAACACTAGGGAAGAATTGTTATAAGTAGGATTATGGCGTTATGATCCTATTAGGTGCACTTACACCCTAGTTTCCCTCACGACTTGATAAATACCAATAATTCTCTCGCGCTACTTGTTTGATTTCACAATATTACAATACTTTGTTTCACAACCCCCCCCCCCCCTTAAATTACTAGTTTTCGGAAAAGACTTGACTAAATAGATGTAATCGTGCATTAAAGTTAAGTCTAAATCATTTTGCTCGTGGGATCGACCCCAACCTAATAGTTGGGTTCTTTACTTGATACGACTGCTTATACTTCTTTAGGTAAGTGTAATTTGAGCTTATCAGCCATCTCATCTCATCCCATATTTAAATGATTCCGCCTCTTGTTCCACTAGCTTCCAGACAAGCCTGTTTGATCCATCTACCTCCCCATTGATTCACTACTTTTGCAATATTCACCTCAAGCTTAGTTTCTTGGACAGAGATAATGTTTTCCCTCAATTCAGAAATTAATCTTTTGACAGTCTCCCTCTTCTCCTTATTATTTATTTCCCGAACATTCCACGACACTATCTTATACTTTATATTGTAACTAGAGTGATGTTTCTCCCTTTTCCCTATTCCTTGAGCTTTTTAATGTTACATCAAACGAGAAAAGACTTTTAAGGTCTAGTGCATCTTTGATTTTGTGGTTTTTATCTTTAGTGCCTTGTTCCACTCTTCTTGCTTGTCTATAAGACAACTATCTATTTGGAGAAGTAATTTTATGGCCTCCTCTTCATGTCCTTGGAACTAAATTCTAAAGATCTTCCCTAATTTGATCAGATTATGCTGCGCTCAAGAGGGGTTTTGTTGTTGATGCAGAATTGGGATGACTTTCTCCTATTTCCAATCAACAATTTATGTATTTTAATTTCGTATCACTAGCCCATTACCCCTAATTTCTGTGTTACAGCTGATCCCATTCCTGTCAATGTAATGGTGAATTTCTTTCGCCATAACAATCGCAGTTTTCCTATTTTCATCTTCAGATATCATCACGACAACCTTTGCATATGTACTCTTTTCTGGTGAGACTTTTATAGTTGCATGCATAACTTCAATGTCGCATGCAAAGCCCTGTTCTTCTGATCGGTTAGGCTTTCCTCCTTGTTAGTCATTAAAAATGACTTGAGATGCATTGTATGGGCCTTTGGATCCTTTAAATATATGATGGTTATGGGCTTTTGTGCAAGGCCCAAATCCAATTTCTCATTTAAAAACATAAATGTTGCTCATGTGACCCACTTGCACTAGACATTCCAGTTGTCAACACCGAGCGCACATATTGAGTTGTACCAAAATCCCTAAAAAGGTTTTTTATCCTATATTGCAATTGTATGTAACTTCTATACCCTGCATAAAGTCATTAACTAGGAAAAATCATTGTCCTCTTCTCCTGCAGTTTCCCTACCACTTTCTAGCAGCAATTCAAACCTTAGTTTGCCCTCCACCCAAATAGGGAAGTAATATTTTATCCCATCACATGAAATAGACTCCTCAAACGATAGATTTCTTCCATCATTCTTCACCGGGATTTTCTCTCATTTCATGTGTTTTTTAATTTTCCTTTGTTCTTTCGTTTCACCCCATCCTCCGCATAATTCCCCTATGTCTTTAAATATCTTCTTGGACCACAAACGTAGGGTGGTCCCTACTACTCTAATCTATGTTTCTCTCACACAGGTAGTGTGAGAGATGCATCATATTGTTAGGCTTCACTAGTTGATCTGGGTTGTTCTTCCACCTTCATTGACCTCGTATGGTTTGTTCCCCCATATATCTATTAGGGACTCAAATAACAATGTGTCACTGTACAATTCATATATATTAACACTTAACACTTTTTTCTAGTTTGCTGAAACCTACGTTCTGATATTCGCTAGAGTTAATTTTTCCTTCAATTATTCACTTAAGTATCCTATCAGGCATCTCTTGATGAGGTCTTCCTATTGTATATTCACTGACTTGGTTATCTGGATTCCTCCTTTGCTCCTATTAATATCAGTCCTTCTTAAATTTCTACTTCTCTATCTAATTTGTTGTACAACCTCTACATAAGGATCGTCATCCTCATTAACCCTATAGAAAGGTGTGTCCTACGTGTTTCTCTACATTAAATAAACCTTCTAATCTTAAGTGGTATGTCCAGCCACCCTGCATTCCATGTAAGCTCAGGAATAATTAACGCATGAACTTCCCCCACTATTTAGAGATATTATGCTTATAAATTTCCCATATCCATTTTGTTTTCTTGTACAGAAGTGTTCTGCTCCTTGCTTTAAAATTTCCCACCTCCTAAGCTTCTTTTGTTCCTTTGAATCTTCTTTCAGACAGGACCAAGCCTATTTCATAGACTTATTTCTCATAACTGATCGTTGCATCATCTTTTAGCTTTTTTCAACCCATTTGTACCATTCAGACTTTCCCATGATCCATCTGGTTATGTCAAATGATATGAAATTTTTTTCTCCTCCATCTTACGATCCAAGGTGTATGCAATAATCACAGTGGGTGATTATTGTTGGCTTGAAAGAAAAGGGCTTGGATTCCGGCAGCTCCTATAGAAAAATGGGCTTCTGCAGTCCTAGAAAGTAGGAAAGCGAAAGTTCATTGGAAAACGTGTATTCCTAAACAAGGATTTACAACTTGACTAAAAACTTAATGAGGAAAATGAGAAAGAAGTTTAATTTAACTCAGATCTATAAGCTTGGAATTCGGAACAAACAAATTGTTTTATCTACAAATTCTTTCTCACTAACTATTCTTTAATTATTTATAATATTCTCCACTATATTATATTATTACCGTAACTCATACTCTCAAAACAAACAAACAATGCATAAAATTCTGTTATAAAGTTCTTTTTAGGCTAGTTACTATAGAACTTCCACAAGCCAAGTACATTGTCTAGTGTTTCCTATAAGGCCTTATCATCCTCCAAACCTCGATGATGGCAAAAGAGACCATATTAGCGTCAACAACAATGAGGGAGAAAGGTTTTCCCTGTTCTTTGTGGTAAATGTGGCGGTAGGGGAGATATTTTATAGGTAGAATAAATAGGAGGGAGAATAAAAATTAGAGGTGAACTGTACCATGAAAGCCCAAGGAAAGGTATATAAATTGTTCATATTTGATGATAACTTTGTCAACAAATATTTAACAGTTAAGAAATAACTATCATAACCACATGGGCAATTGTTGAATGCATTCAAATCATAAGCAAGCATAAACAACTCAAGATTTATAACTTTGTTGATTCATTTAGCCCATAAAATTACATGCACAATTCAAACCAAGCACAATCGTCTTTTGTGCTTCTTTAAAACCTTTTTGTTTTTGAGATCTGCTAACAAATCATTCTCTTTATAACTATGTCAAACAATGGTCAACAATTCACTCTCATTATTTATTTTCCTTTGCCTTTGTTGATTTTTGTGGTTGTCTTGGTTGACAGTTTGTCTTTCTTTTCAGTCTTGACTGATTTATATGTCTTGGTTTTCTTTCATCTTTTTTTCAAAGTGTAGGTTTATAAGGAAGATGACATCTCACTCCAATCACTATGACAAATTCTTTCATGTGAAAAACAAATCGACACACCACAATAGTTTATAATATTCATTTTCTTGTTTTTATTCTTCAAAGCATCATCATCATCACCATTATATTTGATCATGTGCTTGAGAAGATCATACATCATGGTCGGTTTGAAAGCGTACATTGTTATTATTCGAAATCAAAGTGTCCAAAACAATCAGACTTAAAGAAATCCTCAATTTTTCATCGCTCAATGTCTTTCTAAAATAATAAAATTTAATGTCTATGACTAATTTTACAACAAAATCACCCGTCAAATTTGTAGGATCATCTATACACATCTCAACCTGAAACTCTTTAATACTAAAATTTTTTACAGTATCACGTCGAGTTTTTGATCTGCATTTACTATCTCTCATGGATACGTCAACATTATCATCAATATTGTCATCTTCTTTCCTCTTCATTATCCTCTTCACTTTCCTCTTTAGCATCTTTTCCAATTTTAATATCATCTATTTCATCACTTTCTTAACCTTCCTCATCATCTTCTTTATCACTTTCAGTTTTTCCCTCATCTTTATCATTTATTTTCTTTTCTTCATTTTTATTTTTATCTTCCTCCTTTATAGTTTTCTAGAATTTCTAACTGATTTTTCTTCATTATTACTTTCAACATTTTATTTCTATACATCTATAGAATGTGACATAACATCTATTTCTGAAAGGACTTGTTCAACAAGTTCTTCTAATAGTGTTTGTACTTTAGCTATTTTACTTGATTTACTAGAGGTTAATTCATTTGTTTTTTCTTTCAGAAGTCATTTTATCTACGAATAAGAAAAAAATAATAATAAGAATACAATTGAATTGGACATCATTAAAAAATATTGCAATAAATTTAATAATATAACATAATACAATAATTAACATAATTATTAATAGTCTACTGATTTGATTTCTTTAATTAGATGATGTGTCTATTGCAATAGATGATCCATTACAATATATAGGTTTTTTGTTTCACACGACAAGGCACATGTCGAAAGAAATAAAAAAATTCTTGCTACTGATTTGATTCCTTCCAACATATGAGTCATTTGTTGGAATAGATAGCTCATCTATTACAACAAATAGGTCCTCAACTGAAATAACATAACAATAAAACAATTTTTGCACAACACTTATGTTTTACCAATATTTCTCAATAGCACCAACAAAATCAAATACTCACATATTTAAATTATGAGTAGTTTTCGAAAATATAAGGTCTATATTTCTTTTCAGTTTTTGTTCTACTAAAATCTATAAAGATAAAAATTTCGACTTAATAGTAAAGAACCTCAGCAATCTAAATACATATGAATCATTGACTTAAAATTAAAATTTACATACTTAAGAGGCTTCACAAAGAAAGTACCGATTGAATGATTAACAAGAGAAGGCTCAAAAATAGAATATGTCTTATTCTGTGGAATTAATATATCATGTTGTTCCTCCTCAATCATCTCCTTCTACATTTGTAAGAAAAACATTTATTACACGTTCTCTTTTTTCATTGATAGAATTTTCCAATATTGTGTTTTCAGCTTCTATGGACTTTTCTAATCTAATACGTTAATTTCTTCTTCTTCTCTTTGTCTTTGTGCACTAATTTTGTTGGTGAGAAGAATTTTTCGAACGACGTTATTTTCGGTGATTCAATTTTAGATATATATAAAGAAGATGAAGGTAGAGGTGAAGTTGTCTGTACAAATGTATAACTACGATTTGACTTTTTTTTTGTTTTTTTTTTCTAATTTGGGTCTCTGAGCAGATTGGGTCTACAACCTTTTGTGCCTTAGGTTGTTAGTTTCGGAGGCCCATTCATCAAAAAGAGCATGTACAAAACCAAAATTCCAGATTTTTCCTTGTATATAGATTTTATTTTTTTCCTTTATTAGGGGAGAATAATTCTACTACGTAGGAGGTACAAATTTTTTTGTTATATATTCTGCCTTATAAAAAATATTGGACAAACCATCGAATATAAAGAAAAGTTCTTTGTAGTTATTTCATGGTATCAGAGCAAGATTTTAATTCCTTGATTCTTCTCCTTTTCAAATCTCGTTTCTTCACTTCAATGCGGTTCTTTTCTTTTCATTCATGGGTGATAATCCTACCATTGCAGTCAAAACAACTACAATGGTTGTCGCTTACGCTACTGATTTTATTCATGTTCCCATCCTTATTTTATATCTCAAACTGATTCACCATGTGAATACTTTTTTGATGGAAAAATCTTTGTGGGATGGAAAAGGGGCATGATGATTGCCTTCACCGAGAGAATAAGTATGATTTCTTTGATGAATCCACGAGTAAACCTTCTAGGAACTGACCAACACAAAGCTTGGAGAAGATCTGACAATATGATAATCTATTGGCCCAACTCTCTCAGGAGAGATCTCAGATAGTGTAATGTATTCCTTCACCGTCAAGGAACTATGTTCACATACGGAGACTAGATTTGGGCAAAACAATGGAGCAAATTTGTTGCAACTGCAAAAAGAACTCAATGAGCTTGTTCAAAGGATCTCTAACATTTCTACTTACTACACAAAGATAAAGGGACTGTGAGATGAACCTGACACACTTGATACTTTCACAGTATATGCATGTGCTATCTCCTAGGGGGCAAAAGAAAAAAATGTGAAAGAAAACATGATGTAATTTTGGTGCAATTTCTCATTGGTTTGAACGACTATTACTGTATAGCCAAAGATAACATCTTGATGATTTCTCCTTTACTCTCCACGGCTAATGTCTATTCCTTGTTGATTCATGAGGAAAAGCAAATGGAGATAAAAATGAACCCCAAATTCTCTAGGGAGAATTCTTCCTTTGTGGCATTTGGACAAAAAACCTCTGGATAGAGGCCTGGAGCACCCGAGTACAAACATGCAAGAAGAAGCTATAACGAGAATAAGAAGTCTACTCCAAGATGAAGATATTGCAAGAAAATAGGGCACACCATTGAGCAATGTTACAAAATTTATGGGTTTCCTACTAATTTTAAGTTTACTAAGCACAAAAATAATAATAATTCTGTTCACAATAATGCAGCTATGACAAGCGAGGCAGTAGGAAACCAGTTCTATATAACGTGGAACCACCATAGTCAGGAAATCTTTTATCACAAGACTAGCTGAAGAAAATCATGTCATTGCTTCAACAAGAAAATTTTGAGGTCATAGCTAATGCTAACTGTGCTGGTATAAACTTTCTGCCTTTTTCTTTCTATTCCAAACCAAATCACATCCTTGTTAGCCTAACTTCATGTATTATTTATTCAGGAGCAAGTCAGCATATGACTTTCAACAAAGGATATTTTATCTCTTTTAATATGTTGCCTAAAGCAACATTTGTCAAATTTCCCAATTCTCAAAATGTTAAAGTAACACATGTAGGATTACAAAAACTCTTTTTCTAACTGTATCAACATTTCTAATGTCGTTTTTCTTCCATGTTTTCACTTTAATCTACTCTCTATTCTCCAACATCTATTAATTTTCTCCTTCTCACTGTTTCATGCGTGGCCCATTATTGAAGAGCCCAATAGTGTTTGGTAAATCCAGAAATGGACTATATGTGATGGAACATGATCAACAACCAATTTCAAGTTTTATTAGATCTTTGTAATAGGATTTCCAATTCAATTTTTCAACCAAAAAACAACACTTATATTGCTCTTTCTAATGTTTCTCAGTTTGATGTAATCAATAGTTGTTGCATGATAGGCTAGGCCACATACCTCTTTCCAACATGAAGAATATCAATGAAATTTCTTTTCCAATTTTTTTATCTAAGTTTGTTGAGCCTTTGTGATATTTGTCCTTTAGATAAACAAGCCAAGCTTCCCTTCCCCAATAGTGATATTTCTAGTAAGCAATTTTTTTGTCTTATACACATTGATACTTGGGGACCATTTCACAAACTAACTTATGATAGATATAGATATTTCCTTATAATTGTTGACAATTATAGTAGGGGGACTTGGGTTTTCTTATTATCTACCAAGAGCAGTGCCTTTCCAACTTTACAAAATTTCCTAGCTAGGGTAGAAAGACAATTTGACAAAAGGTTAAAATCATTAGATCTGATAATACTACAGAACTTGGTTCCAGTCAAGAGGGTTCTTTATTCTTTTTATCAAAAGGAGTTATCCATCAAAATTCTTGCTTAGGTACACCACAATAAAATGGTGTCTTTGAAAGAAAACATAGGCATCTACTAGAGGTGTCCAGATTTTTGTTGTTTCATTCTCATTTACAATCAAAATTTTGGAGTGATTCTATCCTTACAGCTTCCTATTTAATCAATCGTTGTCCCACCTAGCTTCTAAAATTTAAAACACCATATCATATTTTGTTTGGAAAACTCCCTTTCTACCATCACTTAAGGGTGTTTGGATGTTTGTGCTTTGCCCCTAATTTGCGTCACAGAAAAACTAAGTTAGATCCTAGAGCCACACCTGTGTTTTCTTAGATATCCTCAGGGAAAGAAAGGATAGAAGTTGTTTGATTTCAAGAATTAGAATTTGTATAGTTCCCATCTTTCCCACTACTTCTCCTTCTCCTATGTATCCTAAAGTTTCAGTGTTTTTATTCCCAATTGCCCTGATAAATCGTCACATCCAGTTCCTATTTTCCATCTTGTTCGAATCCAAGTACACTTCCATATATTTCTTCCCTATCTTCTGATCTTGGTCCATCTCATGTAGACACACCTCCATCTCCATCTCCATCTCCATCTCTTGATCCTGTTATCCTAAGAAGGTCTACCAAATCTCTCAAAACTCCCGCCTATTTAGAAGATTATGTTTGCAGCACTGTACATCTAGCAGATGTTACTAATTTTTTTTTATCTTCTATTCAAGCTCCTTATCTATCTTTTACTTCCCTATCTTCCCCTAACCAACATTTTCTTACTTCTCTGTCTCACATTCATGAGCCCAACAGTTATTCCCTGGTAGTTTTACACCCTGGGTTGGCAGGATGCTATGGCGAAAGAAATAAATGCTTTGTTAGCGAATAATACTTAGGATGTGGTACGTCTTCCTCCAGGACGTAAAGCCTTACCTTGTAAGTGGGTTTATAAGGTGAAATTACAATCTGATAGATCAGTTGAGCATTTGAAAGCTCATCTTGTCATTAGAGGGGATATGCAGAAGGAGGGAGTTGATTTTAAAGAAACATTCAGTCCGATCGTTAAGATCACCACTATCATATGTGTTCTTGCCATAACAATTTAAAAGGGATGGAATTTGTTCCAATTAGATGTAAACAATGCATTTCTACATAGAGATTTAGAGGAAATGTATATATTAAATTCCTTCCAGGCATAGAGTCTCCTCCTTATTATGTTTGTCATTTGAGGAACTCTCTTTATGGTCTGAAACAGGCTTGCCGCCAATGGTATGCAAGGTTAACCGTTGTACTTGAGTTCAAAGGTTATGCTCATTTGTCAAATGATTACTCACTCTTTTATAAACTCAATAGTGCTTTTATTTCCATGTTAATAGCCTATGTGAATGATATTGTGTTGACTGGGGATGACATTGAAGAATTACAAGCTTTGAAATCATTTTTGCTATCTGAATTTCAAATTAAATATTTGGGAAGCTTACATTATTTTATAGGGATGGGGGTGATACGTGAATCTACTGGTTTGATCCTCAATCAATGAAAATTCATTCTTGAGGTCCTTACTGAGTTTAATTGCCTCGAACTCACACCTGAAAGTTCACCTTTGGATCCGTCCCTGAAATCGAATGTTGATGAAAGTGAATTTTTATCAAATCCAACCTCATGTCAGAGGTTGATTGGTCAGTTGAACTACATGACTCACACTCGTCCCCACCTTCCTTTCTCCGTTCAACACCTAAGCCAATATTTGAAGCTACCTCGTACTTCACACTACACTTTTGCAATTCATGTCTTGCGCTACTTACTTGGCACTCCAGGTTTGGGCCTTTTTATGTCCTCTAATCTTTCCGTTCAGCTGCTTGCTTTTTATGATGTAGATTTGGCGCCTTGTCCTGAGACTCGTCGTTCAGTCAGTGGTATTTTCATAAGTTTAGGTGGCAACTCTATCTCCTGAAAATCAAAGAAAAAACATTTGTGTCTCTTTCTTCTGTAGAAGCAGAGTACCATTCTATGAGACGGGTATTTGCAGATTTCACATGGTTGGCCCGGTTTCTTGAGGATTTATCAGTTCCACCTTCTTTTCCTGTTTCCCTTCACTCCAACATACAGACGACAATTCATATAGCTAAAAGTCCAATCTTTCACGAGCATATCAAACATGTGGATATGATTGCCATTTTATGCGTCAACAATATCAGGCCGATTTGATTTCTCTTTCCTTTTTCGCTTCTTCTTCCCAGCTTGCGGATCTCTTTGCTAAACCTTTACCTGGTACTTCTCACCGAAGTCTTTTGAGCAAGTTGGGTGTTTGTGCCGCCCCTCCAACTTGAGGGGGGGGATGTTGGTGAGAAGCATTTTTCCGATGACTTTATTTCCGGTGATTCAGTTTTAGATGGATATAAAGAAGATGAAGGTAGGGGTGAAGTTGTTGGTACAAATGCATAACTACAGTTTGACCTATTTTTTTCTAATTTAGGTCTAGGAGTAGATTGTGCCTTGGGATTTTACGTTTCGGAGGCCCATGTCATCAACAAAGAGCATCTATAAAACCTACATACTTTCCAGTTCTTTCCTTGTATAAAGATTTTTCTTTTTTCTTTTTGTTAGGGGATAAAATTTTTGTTGCGTAGGAGGTACAATTTTTGTATTGTATATTCAGCGTTGACAGAATATTGGACAGTCACTGAAATATTGGAGGTACAATTTTTTTTATATATTCAGCGTTGTACAGAATATATGACCGACAATGGAATACAAAGAAAAGTTCTTTATAATTCTTTTAAATTCTCCTTCTATAATTTTTAGTAGAGTAGTAGCAATTGTTGTTTTTTTAAGTCATTTTATCTACACTACATGAAACAATAATAAAATTATTAACAATCATAAAAATTTATAAAAGAAGAAAAGAAGTCATTAATACAATTTGTAGAATAAAATACAAAAAATGAGGAGAAGGACATATGATAAGAAGTTATACGATAAGAAATATAGTGGAGATATGATAACTTTACTTAGTAAGTAATCATGGATACATAATCTACATGTAGAAAAATAAAAACAAAATATGACGATGCAAAAATAAATTCATTATCCTTAGATATTTTGAAAGTTAATACAAAAGTACAAAAAGAAATAGGGTAAACAATTGAGATGGATTAAGGTTTTTGTGGTAAGAAAGATAATTTGGCAATTTTATGGCTTTTGATTAATAAAATGAATATTCCTGAAAAAGGATGTACAACCTGAATGAGAAAAATGAGAAGGAAGTTGAACATGATATTTCAACTCAGATTTATAAGCTTGGAAGTTGGAACAAACAAATGTTTTTACCTACAACTTCTTTCTCACTAACTATTCTTTAATTAATTATGGAATTCTCCACTATATTATATGCTTACCGTAACTCATACTCTCAAAATTCTATTTAGGCTAATTAGTATAGAACTTCCACAAGCCAAGTACATTGTCTAGTGCTTTCTATAATTTATAAGGCCTTGTCATCCTCCAAATGCCAATAATGGCGAGAGAGACCATATGAGCATCAACAACATGAGGGAGAAAGATATGTCCTGTTCTGTATGGTGAATGTGGCGGTAGGGGAAATATTTTACAGGGAAAACAAATTGGAGGGAGAATAAAAGTTTCACGAAAGTTGACTTTTACTAACTACTAATACTTCGGACAGTCAGTAGAGGTAGGTCCTTTCTCAGCAAATTTTTGAAGGCCAATAAACTTTGCGTTAAGTTAATAATGCAGCGATAAATACTCAATTGTAGCTAAATAGCTCTATGCAATTGAAAAATTAATACCCAAATTCAGTATTTTTCATCAACCAATGCAATATCACCTTCACCGTAGCAAATACAACTAAAATAAACTTTTACATATGAGAACAATCCTTAACTAACTTTTTAAAAATTTGGATGAAACCTCATATTTGTATTTACTAACTATTTCTTTTATATGTAAATAAAAATTTTGATTTATAATTTACATCATTTGAGAGAAGAGAAAAAAAAATTACCTTTTTGAAAATTCAAGAGGTTAGAGATACTCATAGAAGTGTAAAAGACTCGGAAGTATTTGGTTTAGTAGGCAGACATGTGATTTCATATGGTGATATGAAATTATGAGATAAAATTAGTTTGAACATGTGATTTCAAGCTGATTTCACCTCATGAATATAACCCCATATTTATATTTACTAACCATTTATTTCATAAGTAAATAAAAATTATGATTTATATCATTATTTTGAAATCATTGTACTCATATAATGATTATTCTCGCAACACATATATTATTACTTTGAATCATTTTCTACTTTACCATTTATATTCACTAAATTCTTTATTACTTTGAATCATTTTTTACTTTACCATTTATATTCACTAAATTCTTAAATTTTTTAATCAAATTTATTTATCAATAAATGACTCAAAGTAATAATGTTTTGTTCATCGTTCTCATTTATGTGATCGAGTTCAACATGAGAAGATGACTATACTATGTGGATAATTATATTAAAAATTTTAAAACTTATATTACTCCCTCCGTTTAAAAAATAATGTCCCTACTTCCTTTTTAGTATGTTTCAAAAAGATTTTATCCTTTACTTTTTTTTGGCAACACTTTAACTTTAACTTTTCACGTGGCATGTTTAAAACCACAAGATTAAAGAACATTTTGGTACATTTGACATAACTTTAATTTAGACCACAAGATAAAAAAAGTCTTCTTTCTTTTGTTAAACTCCGTTCCAAGTCAAACTAGGTAATCCTTTTTGAAACGGAAGGAGAATATCATTTACAAACTTTTTTTGTTTATTTGGTAAGATTGTTTATAGAATTGAGAAAATTTTAATAGTTTTACAACTTATGAATTTTTTTATGTTCATAAGAAAACATACCATAAAAAAAGTCAAAATTGCATGTTCAAACAAAATTTCAACTTTATCTAATATTTTCATATCATGATTTTATATCGCATTACTGAACATGTCGTTAGAATTGAAGAAATTACTGGAAGATTGTACCCTACAATTTGATTTAAAAATAATTTCTTGGAGCACTGCGCTTTTTCTATGTTCATTTGACTAGTTTATGTGGTTTTTTAAAGCTCTAGATATTGATCAAGTTTAATAATTCCAATAATTGTAGCTTGTTTAACATTTTATTTTTCATTAAGGAAAATAGGTTAATTGGTATCAGTAGTGTGGAGTAAATGTTTTCTGTGTGTCTGGATTACTGGCCCAGTGAAAGGTGATCGCCTCGTCGCTAATATGAAGGTTTTCATAAATTATCATCCCTAACTTTAATCAAATCCTATATTATTCAGAGTCGAATTTTCATGTGAAGTTTTAGTTGATTTTTGCAGCATAATTGGTACTTGACTTCCTATTTTGGAAGTGAATTGCGACATTATTCAAATCCTTGCTTCGAAGCTTGTCACTCCCATCTGTAGTCTGAAGTACTCATGCTTTCCAACTGGAAGTGTTTTGGTTAGAATATCTCCAACTTTCTCACTTGTGCCACAATGCTTCAACATAATACTTCCACTCGCTACCAGATCTCGGATAAAATGGTACCAAATATCAATATGCTCTGTCCTGTTGTAAAATGCTGAATTTTTTGTCATTGCAATAATTGCTTTACTGTCATAGAAAATCTTGGTTCCAGCAGCTTGCAATCGAAATACATCATCAAGCAATCCCTTAAGCCAAACCGCCTGACAAGATGATGCAGTGGCAGCAATATATTCTGCTTTGGATGACGACAAGACCACAATTTCTTGCTTCTTTGAACTCCATGATAAAAAACCTGAACCAAGAGAGAATGCATATCCAGAAGTACTTTTTCTATCATCCAGACAACCTGCCCAATCACTATTAGTGAAACCAAATAATCTAAAATGTGATTTTCTTGAATACCAAATTCCAAAATCAGTAGTTCCAGCAACATATCGTAAAATCCGCTTAACTGCCCCAAAATGATGCTTTGTTGGGTTATGCATGAATCTGTAAACCATACTAATAGAAAATGCTATGTCGGGCCATGTGTGCGACAAATAATTCAGACCAACTATACTTCAGAAGCAACGAGCATCTGTCAAGCCCGTACCATCATCAAACATGAGCTTTTCACTTATATTCTTAGGTGTATAAGCTATATTACAACCCAGCATGTTGAATCTCCTAAGAAGATCAATTGCATATCTTTTTTGCAAGACAAAAAATGTCATCTAAGCCTTGGTTAATCTCAAGACCAAGAAAATAATGCAACAATCCTAAATCTGTCATTTAAAAAATTTTCATCACGAAAGACTTAAATTCAGCAATAAGAGATTCACAAGAGCCCATATAAATCATATCATCTACATAAAGACACATCACCAAGAAATCATCTTTACCTCGCTTCTTTACGTAAAGAGTTGGCTCATTTTTGCTTCTTTCAAATCAATTCTCCTGGACATAAGAATTGATCTTGCTATACCCTGCTCGTGGGGCTTGCTTTAGCCCATATAAGACCTTTTCAGCCTATACACTTTATTTTCCTGCCCGCTCACAACAAAACCTTCCGATTGAGCAACATAAACTTCTTCCTCCAAGTAGCCGTTTAAGAATGCAGACTTGACATCAAATTGGTAAACTGGCCAAGAGAGTTGAGCAGCAAGAGATAAGAGAGTTCTCACCGTTTCAAAGTGTGCTACGGGGGAGAATGTTTCATCAAAATCAACTCCTTGTTGTTGTGCATATCCCTTTGCAACAAGTCAAGCTTTATGCTTTTGAATAGATCCATCTGCATTGTACTTTGTGCGATATACCCACTTTAGACCATCAATTCTTACAATCTGGTAAGTTAACCATTTCCATGTTTCATTCTTCTTGACAGCGTTCATATGTACAATCATTGCTTGCTGCCACTCTTCTTTTTCAATTGATTCTCCATAATATATAGGATCTGAAACAAGAAGATAAAATTGACAAGAAGTATACATATTATTAGAGAATCTCAGTTTTGGTCTTATTTCCCTTGTTGGTCTTCTTAATGGACTTGTCTCTGCCGAAGATTCTCCAATAATTTCAGATGTTATTGGAGCAAACTACTCAGCTACTGGTGACTCGGGTACATCGAGGAATTAGAGAATTTGTTAGTGCTAGAATATTTCTTTCATTCCAATCCCAACTTCTTGTTTCATTGAACTTAGCATCCCTGCTTATGATAACTTTTCCACTCATTGGGTTATACAATTTATATGCTTTGGATTTAGTAGCATAGCCTACAAATATGCATTTTTCTGATTTCACATCAGGTTTGCGACAAGATGGAAAAGTATCCAAAGCATATGCTAAAAAACAAAATACTTTTAGATGGCTTACCAGTGGATTTCTATCCTTCCAGGCTTCATATGTGGTTCGATTCATGACTATTTTTGTTGGTGAGATATTGAAAAAAAACACTGTTGTTGCTAATGCTTTTGCCCAAAACTTCGTTGAAAGTTCTGCTTCTTTCATCATGTTACAAGCCATTTCCACCACAGGTCGATTTTTTTGGCCGACCACGTGGACTACAAGAAAACTATGAATTACATGGGGATTTTTCTAGGGATTAGTATGAAAATTCACAGAAAACTTATATTCCAGCAAATTTTCATACTAATTCCTAGAAAAATCCCCATGTAATTCACATTTTTCTTGTAGGTTGTACTGACAACTCCATGTGAATACCATTTTCCTCACAAAAAGCATCAATTCTTGAGAAGTAAATTCACCACCTCTGCCCGAACGGAGAGCCTTAAAAGAACATCCACTTTGCTTCCCTACTAATGCCTTGAATTTCCTAAAATTCTCAAAAAGTTTAGATTTGAACATCAAGAAATTAACCCAACACATTTGGCTATAATCATCAGTAAACAACATAAATATCGACTCCACCTAAGGATTCAATACTCCTAGGACCACAAACATTTGTGCACCAACTCAAGACAACTTGAAGCCCTCCATGCCTTGTTTACAGGAAATAAGTCTCTACTTTGCTTCCCATAGACACACTTTTCACAGAATTTAAGATCATCAATTTTAGGAAGCCCAATGACCATATTATTTTGACCCAACAACTCAACCCTTTAACATTCAGATGTTTATACCTTAGATGCGATAAACTAGTATCACTAGTTTTCGCAATTAAAGAACAATTTTGCACACTAGACACTTCTAACGGGATCATATGAATTTTCTGTCATGGAAATCTTGACAATGCTCTGCGAAGATTTCTTATCATAAGTAGGGCAACAACAATCGTCAAAGAAAATAGAGCAACCACCAGTTATTAGTTTCCCGAAACATAACAAATTATGAGCTAAATTGGCAACATATTGCACATCATGTATGTAACGACCTGTTAGTCGTTTTGAGCAGCAGATTTTATTTCTGGAAAATTGGCTGAGGCAACAGACCCCACGACGGACCGTCATAGGCACGACGGACAGTCGCAGGTCTCGTTTCAATATACTTAGGAATTCTGAAATTGGGTACTGAAAATCGACTCTCTGAACTTCGTAACGAACTTGCAGGACGGACCGTCACAGGTGTGACGGACCGTCACAGTCCACTTGGGTTCTAAGAGGCTGCAACGACCTGCGTGACGGACCGTCGCAGGCATGACGGGCCGTCACAGGTTGCGCGAATCCCAGGCAGATTCAGATTTCTTTACACGTTTTAAGGGACGTTTTGGACTATTCTTTCCTTAATTATAGATTTCGTGGGTTTATATTAATAACTCAAATTCTTGAGGGATAAAAGAGGTAACTTTGGGTTAATTAGTGGGGTATTCTTGCCATCTTTTACACTTAATTATAAGTTAATTAGAGTAAAAGAAAGAGGGTTGGAATAAAGAAAATAGAAAGAACAAAGAGAGAGAGATTGATCGATCAAGAGGCAGAGGGAATATCAAAGCTTGGGAAATTGCTTGTTGATTCCAATTCTTCGGTGGAGGTAGGTTATGGTTATTTTACGATATTCGTAGTGAACTCTTAATAGCGCATGATATGTATTGGTAGTATTGTAAACATGTCTATATGCTTAATTGTATGCTTGCATGAATATGATTATGTGATTTTGATAAAACAAGCATGATGAAAACCAGTGAATCCCAAATCTTGAAAGAAACTTTAATCTAGGTTATTATTGATGATGCCTTGGTATAGAGAAGGATTGATGAACGGATGTAATGAGGTTAGTGGATCGGAGTGTCGCGTTCCGACACATAGTATTAGTGGATCGGAGTGTCACGTTCCGACACATAGTATTAGTGGATCGGAGTGTCACGTTCCGACACATAGTATTAGTGGGACGGGTGCTACGAACCGACACGTACAATTAGGGGATCGGAGTGTCACGTACCGACACATATAGGGGATCGGAGTGTCACGTACCGACACATATAGGGGATCGGGTGTCACGAACCGACACGTAGTATTAGTGGATCGAGTGTCGCGTTCCGACACATAGTATTAGTGGGACGGGTGTCACGAACCGACACGTAGAATTAGGGGATCGGAGTGTCACGTACCGACACATATAGGGGATCGGAGTGTCACGTAACGACACAAGAGGAAGAAAGATAATGAATCTTGAAAGATGTTAAATATACTCAATCTAATAAACTTAAGTCCCAAATGAGTATGGTATTGAGGCTTGAGCCCTCATGGATGAACTTGACGGTACTTGTTAACGATTATAGTACTTGTTGTTGTTACATGTTGAGTTTATAGTTGATTTATAATATTACTTGATATATATTATCTTCTATTTTGAGTTGGCCGATGATATCTACTCAGTACTTGTGGTTGTACTGACCCCCTACTTTTATGTTTTCTTCTTTGTTATTTGTGTAATGAAGCAAACGTTCCGTCAACTTTAACTCAACAGTAATTCGAGCCAGTCTTCGTCATACCGGATCTCAGGGTGAGCTAATGCTTCTAGCTTGGACTGGATCTTCTTCTTCAAGTCTTGATGCCTTGATTTCCGGCATGGACTAGCTTATTATGTATTTTTAGCTTCTTAGACATTCTTAGATAGTAATTTGATCATAGATGTTCTTGTGTTGATGACTTCCAGATTTTGGGGATAATAATAATAGTTTTGAATTGTTTTTATTAATGAGTTTAAGTCTTCCGCATTTCTTTTGTTGATATTGTATAAAAATGTTAAAGGTTAGATGGGTTGGTTCGCTCACAAACGAGGGTAAATGTGGGTGCCAGTCGCGTCCCCGATTTGGGTCGTGACAAACTTGGTATCAGAGCATTAGGTTCGTTGGTCTCATCACATAAGAACGAGTCTAGTAGAGTCTTAAGGAACGGTAGGGGGACGCCTTTACTTTTCTTTGAGAGGCTATAAGACTTTAGGAAAATTCCATTCTTTCATTCTTTCTTTCGTGCTACTACTTGAGTCCAATTGGTATCGAGGTGATACAAATTGGTATCTGACCATCTTCACTCTATTTTGCAGTTGGTTAGAACTAGAGCAACGACCGCACCAGCAGCAACAATGGCACGACAAGAAACGTCTGAGCTAGCCACTGGGGCTGTGGCTCGAGGGAGAACAGCGGCAAGAGGCCTTGGTAGAGGTCGTGGGAGGACGTCCTCTAGGGGAAGAGGACGAGCACCTAGTCCATCTGATGCTAGGGCGGTGACTCCTCCACCGACTGAGGAGGTAGTAAGAGAGGTGAGGAAGGGGAAACTGAACAAGAGCAGAATGAGGAAATGCCACCCCAACCTACCCCAGAGATGATTAATCAGGTTCTTGCTTATCTTAGCGGGTTATCTGATCAGGGTCAGGCACCTCCAGTGGTTTATGCACCAACACCTCCGGTTTCAGAGGTACGACATGCGGATACTATGGCTCCCCGCATGGATGCCTCATTGGGAATAGGCACATTTCCACGTCTGACTACTGGGCCTATTATGACAAATGATCAGCATGAACTTTTCAGTAAGTTCTTGAAATTGAAACCTCCAGTCTTTAAGGGTGCAGAATCAGAGGATGCCTACGATTTTCTGGTTGATTGTCACGAGCTACTACACAAGATGGGTATAGTAGAACGGTTTGGCGTTGAGTTCGTGAGCTATCAGTTTCAAGGGAGCGCCAAAATGTGGTGGCGGTCACATGTTGAGTGTCAACCAACAGAGGCTCTACCTATGACTTGGGATCATTCTCTAGCTTGTTTATGGAGAAGTATATCCCAAGGACTTTGAGAGATAGAAAAAGGGATGAGTTCTTGAGTCTAGAGCAAGGTAGGATGACGGTTAACACATATGATGCCAAATTCCGTGCATTATCCAGGTATGCCACCCAACTCTGTTTCAGTCCACAAGAACGGATTCGCCGTTTTGTGAAGGGGTTGAGGTCAGAATTGCGGATTTCAGCCTTACAGGTAGCGGCTACGGCAACATCCTTCCAAGAGGTGGTAGACTTTGTGATAGAAGTGGAAGGAGTGAAGCCAGATGACTTCACCACGACATCGACATCAAAGAGGTTTCGAAGGGGAGGTGAGTTTAATGGTTCTTACTCTAGAGGACAGAGCTCCGGAGGTTACTCAGTTCGACCAATTCAGTCTTCACTACAGACTGTAGTTGGGGGTCCACCTCAGAACGGTCAACACTACTCCGAGAGACCTATGCCTGACTCCAGAGAGTGTTATGGATGTGGGGAGATTGGACATATTAGGAGGAATTGTCCAAAACAGAGTTACAGACCCCCAATAGCTAGAGGTAGAGGTGGTCATGGTAGAGGCTGCTTTTCTGGAGGACGTGGTGGTCGAGGTAATGGTGGTCACCACAACGGCAGAGGTGATGGGCAAATTGGAGCCACTACGACACAACATGGTAGGGGCAACAGACAGACTGGTGATAGGGCCCATTCTTACGCTTTCCCTGGGAGATCTGAAGCGGAGGCGTCTGATGCTGTTATCACAGGTAATCTTTTGGTTTGTGATTGCATGGCATCTGTATTATTTGACCCTGGCTCCACGTTTTCATATGTATCTTCATCATTTGCTAATGATCTAAATTTGCATTGTGAATTACTCGACATGCCTATTCGTGTTTCTACTCCGGTGGGAGAGTCTGTGGTAGGGAAAAGGTATATAGGTCTTGTTTGGTAAATTTTGTGGGGAGCAATACTTATGTAGATTTGGTTATCTTAGAAATGGTTGACTTTGATGTAATTCTGGGTATGACTTGGCTTTCTCCAAATTTTGCGATCTTGGATTGTAATGCTAAAACTGTGACGTTAGCCAAGCCTGGGACAGATCCGTTAGTGTGGGAGGGTGACTACACTTCCAATCCGGTGCGTATTATATCCTTTCTTCGTGCTAAGAAAATGGTTAGTAAAGGGTGTTTAGCTTTCTTGGCACATCTCAAGGATGACACTACCCAAATACCTTCGATTGAGTCGGTTTCGGTAGTCTGTGTTTTTGGATTTGTTCCCTGCAGATCTTCCTGGTATGCCACCAGATAGGGACATTGACTTCTGTATCGACCTTGAACCGGGTACTCGCCCCATTTCTATACCTCCTTATAGAATGGCTCCCGCGGAGTTAAGAGAGTTAAAGGCTCAACTTCAAGAGTTGTTGAGCAAAGGCTTCATTATACCAAGTGCATCTCCTTGGGGTGCTCCGGTTTTGTTTGTAAAGAAGAAGGATGGGAGTTTTCGGATGTGCATAGACTACCGGCAGTTGAACAAGGTAACTATTAAGAACAAGTATCCTCTTCCTCGCATTGATGACTTATTCGATCAACTACAAGGTGCTTGTGTCTTCTCGAAGATTGACTTGAGATCCAGTTATCATCAATTGAAAATACGGGCATCGGATGTGCCAACGACTGCTTTCCGAACCAAGTATGGGCATTATGAATTCGTAGTGATGTCTTTTGGTCTTACAAATGCCCCCGCTGCTTTCATGAGCTTGATGAATGGGATTTTTAAGCCATATTTGGATCTCTTTGTAATCGTATTTATTGATGATATACTGATATACTCTAAAAGTAAGAAGGAACATGAGGAGCACTTGAGAATTGTATTGGAAATGTTGAGGGAGAAAAAGCTTTATGCCAAGTTCTCTAAGTGTGAGTTTTGGCTAGATGCAGTGTCCTTCTTGGGGCACGTGGTTTCTAAGGAAGGAGTGATGGTGGATCCTTCTAAGATTGAGACAGTGAAGAATTGGGTAAGGCGTACTAATGTGTCAGAAATAAGGAGCTTTTTGTTGGGTTAGCTAGCTACTACCGCCGATTTGTCAAGGGATTCTCTTCTATTGCTTCCCAATTGACGAACTTGACTAAGCAGAATGTTCCATTTGTATGGTCGGATGAGTGTGAGGAAAGCTTTCAGAAGCTCAAGACTTTGTTGACTACCGCGCCTATCCTTACCTTGCCAGTGGAAGGTAAGAATTTTATTGTCTATTGTGATGCATCCTATTCGGGTTTGGGTGCAGTGCTAATGCAAGAAAAAATGTGATTGCTTATGCTTCAAGACAATTAAAAGTGCATGAACGTAACTATCCAACCGATGATTTGGAATTGGCCGTGGTAGTATTTGCATTGAAGCAATGGAGGCACTATCTATATGGGGTTAAGTGTGAAATCTATACGGATCATCGTAGTCTACAGTATGTCTTTACTCAGAAAGATTTGAACTTGAGACAAAGAGATGGATGGAACTACTGAAGGACTACGACATCACTATCTTGTATCATCCGGGAAAGGCGAATGTTGTGGCAGATGCCTTAAGTAGAAAGGCGGGAAGCATGGGAAGTCTAGCTCATTTGCAAGCTTCTAGACGCCCATTGGCTAGAGAAGTGCAGATTTGGCTAATGACCTCATGAGGTTAGAAGTAAATGAGAAGGGAGGATTGTTAGCTTGTGTGGAGGCAAGATCCTCCTTCCTTGACAAGATTAAGGGGAAGCAGTTTGATGATGAGAAATTGATTCGGATTCGAGATAAAGTGTTGCAAGGAGAGGCTAAAGAAGAACAATCGATGAGGAAGGTGTGTTGAGGATTAAGGGAAGGGTATGTGTACCCCGCGTCGATAATTTGATCAACACTATTCTGACAGAGGCTCATAAGACAAGGTATTCTATACATCCGGGTGCAACCAAGATGTATCGTGACCTAAAGCATCACTTTTGGTGGAGTAGAATGAAGCGTGATATTGTTGACTTTATTGCCAAATGTCCAAACTGTCAACAAGTAAAGTATGAACACCAAAGGCCCGGAGGAACACTTCAGAGAATGCCCATTCCTGAATGGAAGTGGGAAAGAATCGCAATGGACTTTGTGGTTGGTCTTCCAAAGAAAATGGGTAAGTATGACTCCATTTGGGTGATTGTTGATAGGTTAACTAAGTCTGCTCATTTAATTCCGGTCAAGGTGACTTACAATGCAGAGAAGTTAGCAAAAATCTACATCTCGGAAATCGTTCGATTGCATGGGGTTCCACTATCCATCATATCAGATAGAGGTACGCAGTTTACCTCTAAGTTTTGGAAAACATTGCATGCTGAATTGGGTACTAGGTTGGACCTTAGCACTGCATTCCACCCTCAGACCGATGGTCAGTCTGAGCGAACGATTCAAGTGTTGGAGGATATGCTTCGTGCATGCGTGATAGAGTTTGGGGGCCATTGGGATAGCTTCTTACCTTTGGCAGAGTTTTCATACAATAATAGCTATCACTCCAGTATTGATATGGCCCCATTTGAAGCATTGTATGGGAGGAGGTGTAGATCTCCCATTGGTGGTTTGATGCATTTGAGGTTAGACCTTGGGGTACTGACCTTTTGAGGGATTCGATAGAGAAAGTGAAATCTATTCAAGAAAAGCTTCTAGCGGCGCAAAGTAGACAAAGGAGTATGCAGACCGAAAGGTTAGAGACTTGGAGTTCATGGAAGGTGAACAAGTCTTGTTGAAGGTTTCACCCATGAAAGGGGTGATGCGGTTTGGCAAAAGAGGTAAGTTAAGTCCAAGGTATATTGGACCAATTTTAGGTACTAAAGCGAGTAGGGGAGGTGGCTTATGAATTAGCCTTACCCCCAGGGCTGTCCGGAGTGCATCCGGTTTCATGTGTCCATGTTGAAAAGATACCATGGAGATGGAAACTACATTATCCGTTGGGATTCAGTTTTGCTTGATGAGAATTTGACTTATGAGGAGGAACCGGTTGCTATATTAGATAGAGAAGTTCGCAAGTTGAGGTCGAGGGAGATTGCATCCATCAAAGTTCAATGGAAGAATCGACCGGTTGAAGAGGCTACTTGGGAGAAGGAGGCAGATATGCAAGAAAAATACCCACATCTGTTTACAGATTCAGGTACTCCTTTTCGCCATTGTTTTTCTTCTTTTGATCGTTCGGGGACGAACGATGGGTAAATTGGTATCTATTGTAATGACCTGTTAGTCGTTTTGAGCAGCAGATTTTATTTCTGGAAAATTGGCTGAGGCAACGGACCCCACGACGGACCGTCACAGGCACGACGGACCGTCGCAGGTCTCGTTTCAATATACTTAGGAATTCTGAAATTGGGTACTGAAAATCGACTCTCTGAACTTCGTAACAAACTTGCAGGATGGACCGTCACAGGTGACGGACCGTCACAGTCCACTTGGGTTCTAAGAGGCTGCAACGACCTGCGTGACGGACCATCGCAGGCACGACGGGCCGTCACAGGTTGCGCGAATAAAGAAAATAGAAAGAACAAAGAGAGAGAGAGATTGATCGATCAAGAGGCAGAGGGAATATCAAAGCTTGGGAAATTGCTTGTTGATTCCAATTCTTCGGTGGAGGTAGGTTATGGTTATTTTACGATATTCGTAGTGAACTCTTAATAGCGCATGATATGTATTGGTAGTATTGTAGACCTGTCTATATGCTTAATTGTATGCTTGCATGAATATGATTATGTGATTTTGATAAAACAAGCATGATGAAAACCATTGAATCCCAAATCTTGAAAGAAACTTTAATCGACGTTATTATTGATGATGCCTTGGTATAGAGAAGGCTTGATGAACGGATGGAATGAGGTTAGTGGATCGGAGTGTCGCGTTCCGACACATAGTATTAGTGGATCGGAGTGTAACGTTCCGACACATAGTATTAGTGGATCGGAGTGTCACGTTCCGACACATAGTATTAGTGGGACGGGTGTCACGAACCGACACGTAGAATTAGAGGATCGGAGTGTCACGTACCGACACATATAGGGGATCGGAGTGTCACGTACCGACACATATAGGGGATCGGGTGTCACGAACCGACACGTAGTATTAGTGGATCGGAGTGTCGCGTTCCGACACATAGTATTAGTGGGACGGGTGTCACGAACCGACACGTAGAATTAGGGGATCAGAGTGTCACTTACCGACATATATAGGGGATCGGAGTGTCACGTACCGACACATATAGGGGATCTGGTGTCACGAACCGACACGTAGTATTAGTGGATCGAAGTGTCGCGTTCCGACACAAAGTATTAGTGGGACGGGTGTCACGAACTGACACGTAGAATTAGGGGATCGGAGTGTCACGTACCGACACATATAGGGGATCGGAGTGTCACGTACCGACACAAGAGGAAGAAAGATAATGAATCTTGAAAGATGTTAAATATACTCAATCTAATAAACTTAATTCCCAAATGAGTATGGTATTGAGGCTTGAGCCCTCATGGATGAACTTGACGGTACTTGTTAACGATTATAGTACTTGTTGTTGTTACATGTTGAGTTTATAGTTGATTTATAATATTACTTGATATATATTATCTTCTATTTTGAGTTGGCCGATGATATCTACTCAGTACTTGTGGTTGTACTGACCCCCTACTTTTATGTTTTCTTCTTTTTTATTTGTGTAATGCAGCAAACGTTCCGTCAACTTCAACTCAACAGCAATTCGAGCCAGTCTTCGTCATACCGGATCTCAGGGTGAGCTAATGCTTCTAGCTTGGACTGGATCTTCTTCTTCAAGTCTTGATGCCTTGATTTCCGGCATGGACTTGCTTATTATGTATTTTTAGCTTCTTAGACATTCTTAGATAGTAATTTGATCATAGATGTTCTTGTGTTGATGACTTCCAGATTTTGGGGATAATAATAATAGTTTTGAATTGTTTTTATTAATGAGTTTAGTCTTCCGCATTTCTTTTGTTGATATTGTATAAAAATGTTAAAGGTTAGATGGGTTGGTTCGCTCACATAGGAGGGTAAATGTGGGTGCCAGTCGCGTCCCCGATTTGGGTCATGACAATGTAGGAGCTTTAAATTACCCTGGGTGGTTTTTATGGAAATCGTACCTTTCCCTTCAACCTTTATTAGGTTGTTGTCTCCAAGTCGAACCTCACTTTTTTGGGATTCATCAAGGTCTTTAAAATATGGTTTGAGAACCCACTGTCCATGAACCACACTCCATTAAGGTCATCATCGATAGATGATTTTTTCATGAATAAATTACTCCCCTCTTCAATTACCTCTGTGAAATTTGCTTGATTTTTGTCATCCCTTTGCTTGGTCCAGCAATCCACTTCTCTGTGGCTCGACTTCTTGTAATATCTACACAGAATGTTATTTCTATTTTGACGTTGTTCACCAAAATGGCATCTTCCTCTATTGTTTTCACGACCTCGACCTCGATAACCACCTCTTCCTCTGCCACGACCACCACCTAAATATTCTGATTTTCCTTTATAAAAAGGCTCTCCAATCACTTGAAAAGCATTCTCTTCGACCTTTTCATAGGACCTATTGATTCGAACTTCATGGGCTAATAGTGAACTCATTAATTCATCAAAATTATAAGTAGATAGGTCCTTGGATTCTTCTATTGCAGCAACAACATAATGAAATCCTTTAGTTAAACTTCTCAACACCTTACTCATAATCGTTTCATTATTAACATTTTCACCATATATTCTCATGTGATTAACAATTCAAGACATTCTCGACTTAATTTTCTACACATATTCTTTTTCTTTCATGGCCAAAGTTTCAAACTCACGATGAAGTGTTTGTATTTTTACCGTAATTACCTTTTTATTGTCCAAATATTCTTGTTTTAGAGTATCCCATGCTTGTTTGGAATTTCTACTGTTGCAATTCTGGGGGAAATTTTATCATCCAATGCCGATTGGATGAGAAATAATGTGTTTTCATCTTTCTTGCGAGTCTGCCGTAGTTGATTGTCAGGTTGAGTCTGTGCCAAATTTGGCTCAATATACCCTGTCTCCACCAAATTCGATAGATCCTGGGACTTGAACATCGTCTTCATTTTGAGACTCCATAGATGATATTTTTCCACTTTGAATATTTGAATCAGGGGCTGAGAAGAAAAATTTGAACTGTTGCTCGCCATGGACATCTCTCACTCTATCGCCCAGTTTGTTTGATCTCGCTTGCGTTAAGAGAGAAAGGGTTGTTCTCTCTTGCATTTCGCTAATACCACATTATGTTGGTGACTAAAAAAGAACACACAGGCAGAGAAAAGAGAATTTCTGAAGTCTTTTGATTGCGGCAAAAAAGGTACAGTAGTGGCATGTTAAATAGGCCTACAACTAACTAAAATTAGCTAAAGATAAGCAATTAAAGATAGGGGATAAAAATGCCCACTAAAACCACCCTATAAACTTGAAAACATCAAATAACTTAATCCTAAATAACTGAACAACATTACTTTTTACTAGCTAAAAACTCGGAAACATATTGACTATTTTGAAGCACTGATCAACACTTCTCAAATAAATTAACCAAAACACAAATTGTTTTTTTCAAAAGTACTTCTCTAAAACGTTACTTTAGAAAGGGATTAAGAAAAAATATACCTTGAACTATCGTAAATGACATTTGTATACCCTTCCTTATACTTTAAGGATGTTAGTGCCCTTATCGTCCAAATTTTGGTGCATATATACGTTTAATATTAACGATGGTACATGCATGTGTCTCAATCGTAATCGTTGAACCATTATTTGATAAACTTCTATCCAAAATCTGGAAAAATCCACTCAAATTATAATAAAATCCACCAAAATTAATATAACCCAAAACCCTCAATCAATTCACTTAATTTCAAATTAAAAGTCTTAAAACACTTAGATCCCATCAGGATTGACTTAAAAAGTAGTTTTTAAGTCAAAAATAAAAAGACAAACTAAACAGACTTTTAAGTCAAAAATATAAAAAAGTAGGGGAGATCTATTTTTGGTTTTTGACTTATTTTAAGTTATTTTTAACTTGTCAAACACTTCCTCACTTATCTTAAGTCTATATTTGACTTATTTTAAGTTTTTTTAATTTTATATTTTGCAAAACACTTCTAGAAGTCAAAAACTGACTTAAAATGTAGGGTTGACCAACTAAGTCAATGCAAACACCCTCTTATTTAGCAACATATCTTTTCCCCAATTTTCATCCCCACACCCTCATTCTCAACAAGTATCCTCTTGTCCTTCCTTGATTCCAATTTTTCTTATAAGAGGTCTTTTGGGGGTTTCAATGGCTTCATGACAGGATTCCAAATAATGAGTTAGTGGTGAATCTTCATGTTTCTACTTCTTGATGCAATTCTTCCTATTATAGATCTGGTGGGATTTCTTTTCTTACTAATGAAGTTTCAACTAGAAACTTCCCAAAGTCCACGGTGGCGAAAACAGCGAAGACACTGATGGATAGTTAGATGGAAGCAAGTGCAAAATCGTGATGAATGACGGTGAGATCTATAAGATTCCTCATATTCAAATTTAGATTCATCTCCTTTTCTTTATGCTTCAACTCCATCTCCATCGTTTTCATTTCCATCAATTCATCGTTAAGCTCAATTTTTAATTTCCAAAAGGTAAATTTTTCCCTTTTCTTAAAGTTAGGGTTTCATTCATTTTTAGTTGCTTAAAAATTTGTAGAGATCGATAAAAATCAATCCATAATTTTATTTTTTTTAAAAAAAATCTTCAAAGCATTAATCTTGGTTTAGTATATTGTTCAGTACAATTTTTTCAGTCAAATTGACATCAGTAATAGGTTGTTGCTTGTTTGCGACATTGTTTAAATTGTATAAGTTATGCTTTTTTTATCAATTTATTTTAGTTGCATTTGTTGTGGTGTGTTGTCTGAATATTAATTTTATTAGCTCAACCTCCAATAGATAGCATGGTGAAGGTGACATATGACGTTTGACCTATAGTTCACATCTTCCCATTAATAACAAGTGTGGATTTATTAATAGCTTAGTCTATTGCTTCAACAATTACTAAATGTGCTAGTTTTAGAGCTCTAACATGTCCTTGTTCCTCAACACTAGCCAAGCAAATAAACTTCTTAATTATTATCCATAAATAAAGTCCTTCAATCGTCTATATGTTGCAGAAGGATATGATAGAGGAGGAACGACATGATACACCTAGTGAAGGAGGCATTTTCAATTGTTGAGTCTTCTCCAGTTAGTCCTTCAATTGATATTTTCGTTGAGAAGTTCATTAAGTATGCAAATTAAAGTTTTGAGTAAATGATTGATATATATTCAGATTTATGATGGTTTATATTGTTAAGTCAGAATTATGCAAGTTTTTTTGAATTGAGAAAGGTTTTAGAAGAACATAAATTGCAAAAATTCATTCAATCTTCTAGTTTAGGAAGTTACTTATAACTAAATATGTGAGTAATAGATTTTATATGAGCATAGTTTATCAACTTCTTTGACATCGAATTTGTAGCAATAAAAAATAGGAAGTTTAGATAAGTTGTAGTGGCGTTGCAATTTATTTTGACATGAAAAAGTTTGTTGTCATCACTAACATAAATTATCACAAATGTATGATGATGTAAAATTTTCAACTAAGACAAAAAGGAGATTACAAAAAAAATTTAATGAGATGGAAAAGAGTTGCAAGAGAAATGAGTTGATTGAGCATCTCAAAACCAAAGATATTAGTAAAGGTGTAAAAAAATGTTGTGCTTACTTTATTTTTTTCAAAGAATTCTTAGTGGAAAAGATTACAAAATAAATATTTTTATGAAATGAACTTTGCTCTCGGCCGATAGATAAACATTTCATGTTTATCCATGGGCCGTATTATCTATGATATTACAATTAACCATCTATTGCAAGTGGTGAAGCCCTATAAGAAGACCACCAATCTTTATGGATTTTCATGAGCCTTTATGGTAAATATAATTTATTTTAGTCCATATTTAGTTTTTCATTATTTTTTGGATGCATCCAATATTTTGCTCTCTTTTTGAGATAATTTTATGTGATTTTTGTATTTGAGATTGTTCCTTTACTTCGAAAAAGTATAAGGTGTTTTTTTGGAACAAGTGTCTTCACCAAGAAATCTTTTATATCTTTGATGAATTATAACAAATTGGTTAAGATTAATGAGTTGTTTGATGCCTCGGAGGACTCAGTAAGCATCATTCTTTAACTTAATATACAAACACTAAATTCTATTTGTTGCTTTACATATGCAACCAAATTGTTATTCTTATTTAGAAATAAAAAGCTAAACATGTTGGGTAGGTCAAAATCACTTGTTATTATTGCTAACAAGCAATTAGATGGGGAAAATATAGTAATTGTATATTATTCTAAAAATATCATTTCAACAATCTGTTTGCTTCGATTTACATAAACCCTAGGCCACAACTCCTATATATACATACATTTCTCTATACATGATATTTTTCTTATTTTACAAAAGTAAATAAGGAAATTCAAGTATCTAACATATCATGTACCCCCACCCCCACCCCTTTTCAACTTGAAGACCATTGTTGAAATGAATAGCTTTTTATATGTTTGCAATAGCTATTCGAGCCGCTTCTCTATTTTATTTCTGTTGCGATTGTACTTTCTCTTACAACAACTGCTTGTCTTGCAACTTAAACATTTTCTTATTATTTCTTTCATTAAATGTTTCACCAAGAATTGTTATTTTTTATTTGAATTTGAACATCATATAAGCATATTATTTATTTTACTTCAAGACTCTCTTTTTACCTTGCTTGTAGACCTGCTGAGGAGCAAACCCTTGTTCTATTGGTTTGGTGATTGCTACCAAGACGATTTCTTTATGCCCATCAAAGGACCTCAGATGCTAATCCACGAAAAGGATACGAGAAATTAAACTGATGTGTACCAAAAATTTATATTTTAAATCTATTTGTACAGGCCAGTTTGAAGAGGAGTTATGAAGTAAAAAAAGTGATATGATTATATGGTATTCAAAATAAAAAATTAAATTCTTGGTGAATTGTTTGCTAAACAAGAGAAGAAAGAATAGTTAAAGTTGGGGAAAATACCCAAGTACCCCCCCCTCAACCTATGCCCGAAATTCAAGAGACACACTTATACTATACTAAGGTCCTATTACCCCCCCCTGAACTTATTTTATAAGTAATTTTCTACCCCTTTTTTACCTATGTGGCACTAGTTTGAAAAAAATGTCAACCATCGTTGGGCCCACAAGATAGTGCCACGTAGGCCGAAAAGGGGTAAAAAATTATTAATAAAATAAGTTCAGGGGGGTAATAGGACCTTAGTATAGTATAAGTGTGTCTCTGGGATTTCGGGCATAGGTTGAGGGGGTACTTGGGCATTATCCCTTAAAGTTGCAGGAAAAGCACTTGCAAGAAAGAGATTTGTATTTTCCATCAAAAGTTTGCAGGATCGCTATTGCATACATCAAAAAATTGTTAATTTCGAGAATGATCTTCATGTTGAAAGGATTTGTTTGTGATTATAAATAATGCAAGTTTATGATAAAGTAAAGAGTACTTTACATGTTTTCTATAAAAAAAAAAGGGACATGATGATATGTTAAATACTTGAATTTCTTCCTTGTTTACTTTTGTGAAATGAATAATTATCAGTTGCAGAGAAATATATGGATATAAAGGAGTTGTTGCCTGGAGTTCACGTAATTTGAAGCAAATAGATTATTGATATTTTTGGAATAATAATAATATATAGTACATTAACTATATATTTCCCAAATTGTTTGTTAGTATTATGACAAGTAATTTTGACCTATCCAACATTTTAGTTTTTTTTATTTCTAAATATCAATAAAAATGTGGTCGCACATACGCATAAGATATTTATCAAAGTAGTAGATGCACAGAAATTTTCTTGCATAAACATAAATAACCTTAATTAACTATATCCAAAGGTTATAAAATTAGTCTTTGAAATCATAATTTACCCTACTTATTCAAATGACATGACTATATTTGATTGGTTAGAACACGTCACATGTTCATATTCGACACATTTTTTTGGCCTTTTATTGGACTAGGCATTCCATGTTATCTGGACATGTAGCATGATCCTATTGATTTGTTCGTTTGACTTTGCGTGTCCTTTCATTTAACGAGACACATTACATAAAACTGTATTTTTAGAATGAAATGATACATTGCCATAGCAAAATAGGTCCATCATTTATTTCGAAAATAAATAAATCATACCAATGAAATTGGACTTTGATTAGATTTATTTTAATTAAAATCAAATTATTAATTCATGATATAATTTTAAATTCATATATATCTTAAATTTAATATAATTTTAAATTATTTTATAAATTTATATTTAATAGGGTTTAAATAGTTACAATAGTTCTCTAGACATCATGAGAATATGGAGAGTTACGTTTTTATTCTTTATTAAACATCTAAAATGGAAAGTAATGTCATGCTTGATTAATAAATGCAATGAAAGTAATAAGGAGGTACTATATATTAGCTAGATTCCACTAACCAAAAATATAAGTACTCCACTAATTAATACCATCACAACAAATGAAATTTCTAAGTCACAAAATTTTGAATTTTAACTTAAAAAACACTCAATTATGAGTGTTGTAACACTCCAAAAATTTCTAAGTTAAGACTCAAATCATTCTTTATTGATCGAATAAGATCGTACAGAGTGATTCCTTAATCATCCATAAGTGTAAAGGTCAATTATTTAGCGTTGAAATGCATTTGTATATGAATTAAGGTGACTCGAATCCCCTAGCACAAATTTGAGTTGAAAGTTTTCATGCCGAATTTTTTTTGATGTAAGATTCTATATGGATCAACTTCAAAATGATCACATCCTTAGAATTTAAAGAGTTATGTAGACCATAACCTATCAAATTAAAGATATTTGAATCTTCTCTCCAACAACACAAATTTTGTAATAATTCACGTTTCAAGTAAAACATTATTAAAACTTTAGTAATATTATACAATACAGTGACGAATAAGCCAACGAAAAAAATATTAAAAAGGGTTGTTTTCGTCTTTTTACCTCTAATAAAATCCTAAAAGAATTTCTCGACTAATTGAAGGCCCAAATCAATGAGAGTTTCATCTCTTAATTCAATAGTTTCTTCTCTCTCAAACCGTAAGGCGGAAACCTAAGGAAAAATCAAAGTAGAAGACTTTCATTCAAGATTCTTCTTCAAGGTAAATTCTTCTCCAAGAATTTCATACTTTCCAACTCAAATTACTCAATACAATTCCTAATTATATTGAATCGATATATGTTATCCATTGAGACTCTTGAGTTGATTCGTTCATGCCTATATTTCAACATGAACCCTATCAATGGATTATTTTTTAGATGAGTAGTATCGTCGAGTTTTGAGTTATTGAGTTTTTTTATATTGTTATTGAGATCCTTGAATTGAGTTTTTCATGTCTATATTTCAACATGAACCCTATTTTGCGTTATACATTTTGTGAAAGTTTGCAAGCCAACATTTTGTTTAAAACTAAAATTTTGAGAAAGTATACAGAAGTTAGAGAAAGAGTTTTAAAGAAAACTTTGAGTAAAATTTAAGCTAACTAAGTAGTCCCAAATGTATCATTTTGTTACATTGAGAAAAGAAAAACTTTTTTTACTAAAAAGAGTTCATGAGTACAAAGATATTTCAGAGAGGTTACCTCTTCCAAGGGATTATTTTGAGTAATTACCTCAAAACAAAGAAAGAGTAAGGTTTATACATTTGAGAATGAATATATATATATATATATATATATATATATAATATATATATATATATATATATATATATTGGAGTAGTATTGAGCACCGATATTGAGATGAGTTCACACAATTTAAAATCCCCATAAACCATGTCCGCCAACATGGATAAAGAATCATACTTTTTAGATGAAACTTTCTTGTTTTTCTTGTATAAACATCCACAACCTTAATTAACTATAGCCAAAGGTTGTAAAAGTAGGCTATGAAATCATAATTTACCTAACTTATTTAAAGGACATGATGATATTTAATTGGTCTGAACATGTCATCATGTGTAGATATGTGACACATTTGTTGGCCTTTATTTGACTATGCATGTCATGTTATTTTGACATGTATTATGATCATATTTACTTATTCTTTTGACTTTGTGTTTCCTATCATTTCACGGGACACATGACTGGATCTTTAGGATGAAATGATACATTAACATAGCAAAATAGGTTCATCATTTGTTGTAAAAATCAATAAATCAGACTAATCAAATTAAATTTAAAATAAATTTATTTTTATTAGACTTAAATAATTAATTCCTAATATTTATTTAAGTTAATATATATTTTAAATTTAATATAATCTAAATTATTTTATATTCAATAAATTTTAAATAATTACAATAGTAGTCTAAACATCATGAGAATAAAGAGAATTACTTTGTATTCTTTATTTTCAAATTTTAAAAATAAATAATCAGTTCCCTGATTTCGCAAGAAGCAATATTTAATCACAATCTGCTCTAACAACATGGTTAAGCATTAAATAAAAACAAAGATAGAGATCTAACCTAACATTGTAAAGAACGTAAAAACTTATACGACCACAAAATAAACTCTCGATCGCCAAGCAAAATAACAAAATTTGCATCAACATAAGCTTATTATAACTATGTTATAACATGCATATACTAATTAAATTAAATTTAAAATATCATACCTTAGTTGACAATCCCAAATAGAGTAAAAAGAAGTTGATGCGTACGAATACTCTTCAATCAAAGTTCTTATTAAGCAAGGTCAAATCAAGAAATGAAAAAAAAATGAACTGGCCATTCCACAAAACATACAATTGTTGACGGAAAGACTCTAGATCAAATCTTATTTCCCGTGTGATATCTGCTCGACGAAAGTCTTTCTTAGGCTTTGTTCTAATTTGAATGTTCGAATGTTGAAATGAGAATTTACCAAATTTATAGTGATAGAGTTTCAAACTAGAATATTCGTTCTTCCAAGAAACATTACAAGAAAACATCTCAAAAAATTAACAATTAGAAAGAACACAATTAATTAAGGGTAACAGAAGAACATAAAGAATTAACTTTCCTAATCTCAAAAATCAAATCCCATCTGAGCATATTTACTCTCCTTCCACAATCTAGATAGATCCAATTTTCTTTTTCTTATTGAAATGTGTGCATAAAAGTCTGTCTTGTATCAAAAAAGTTGTATTCTTTTATATTACTTCATTTTTATACCTTCTTTGTCAACTTTTAACGGTTATAATTAGTTTTTTTCGAAAGATAATTTGATCAATTTTCAAAACAAAATAAGATTAATACTTATTTGATATTTTTTAAAAAAAGTATTTTTATATTTCAATTCTATATGAAAAGTACTATAAATATTTATTATTTGCATATTAACATGATGAAAAAATATATCGTAAATTGTTAGTCAAAATTCTTATATTTTAATCTAAAAAAAAAATACATGACAATTGAAAGTAAATTGATAAATATTAGTTTATTGTTATACTGAGTATAATTGTTGCATATTAATTTATCATTATACTAAATATAATTAATTTATATTAGTTGATCACCTTACTAAATCAATAAAACTTAAAAAATATTTTTACTACTCTTGCAATTAATTTTATTTTTGAAAGTGTTTATGTTTATTTGTATAATTCACAAGAAGTATTTTAAGGCGTGAACTAGAAAAATAATTTTGTTCTTATTTATGTTTTTTAAGCACTATAAAAAATTAATAGAGATCAACTTATATGAGACGAAGGGAGTACTTCACATATACAATGCCTTATTATATATTATATCATATTATATACAAGGTGGCCTAAGAATGCCACAGACTTAAGCAAAAATTTGCACTTGGAGAACTTGGAATATAGCTCCTTATCTGTCAACATCTGAAGAACTATCCTTAGGTGACTAGAATGATCTTCTTCATTCCTTGAATAGATCAGTACATCATCAATGAAGACGATGACAAACAGATCTAAGTAGGATTTAAGACACTGTTCATAAGATCCATAAATGCTGCTGGTGCATTCGTTAAACCAAAGGACATAACCAGAAGTTCATAATGCCCACCTTGTTTTAAAAGCCATCTTGGGAATATTATATTCCCTAACCTTCAACTAATGATAGTCAGATCTGAGGTCAATCTTGGAAAAGCAAGAAGCACCCTGAATTTGGTCGAAGAGATGATCTATTCTTGGAAGAGGATATTTGTTTTTTATGGTCACCTTATTTAACAAATGATAATGTATACACATCCTAAGAGACCTATCCTTCTTCCTAACAAATAAGATCGGAGCGCCCCCTGGTGAGACACTTGGTCGGATGAAACCCTTATCTAACAGATGTTTCAACTGTGCCTTCAGCCCTTTTAACTCTGCTGGTGCCATTTTGTATGGTGGAATAGTCTTAAGACAATTATCTGGGATGATGTATATGCCAAAGTATATCTCTTTTTCAGGAGGGGCTTTGTGTAGGTCATCAGGAAAGACTTCTGGAAACTCACTGACTATAGAAACTGACTGAAGGGAAGGTACCTCGACACTTGAGTCATTAACTCTGATTAAGTGATAGATAAATCCCTTAAAGACTAACTTTCTCACCTTAAGGTATGAAATGAAACGACTCTTAGGAACTGCTGAACTACTAGATTACTCTATGACTGGCTCATTTGGAATTTAGAACTTGACAACTCGAGTTCTGCAAGCTATTGATGCATAAAAGGCATGGTACCAGTCCATACCTATAATGACATCAAAATCTACCATATATAACTCTATTAAATCATCCATGGTACTCTTGTGACTGAAGGCAACAGGACAATCACGATAGACTCTTTTTCCTAGAATGGATTCACAAAATGGTGTGGACACACTGAATGGTTCTCTAAGTTGTTCAGGAGAAACCTCAAATTTCATAGCAACATACGGAGTTACAAAACATAAACTAGCTCCTGGGTCTAAGAATGCACAAAAAGTAAAGTCAAAGACTCGAAACATATCAGTGACAACATTTGGAGAATTCTCTTGGTCATGGAGATTAGTAAGAGCATACAAGTGGTTGGTTCCTCCGCCTGTACCAGAAGTAGCTCCACTAGGTGCTCTGTTTGGTGAATACAATGATGAAGACTGAGCTCTGTTGCCCCCATTACCACCGCTCTGATTACTCTTGGGTCATTCTATCATGAAATATCTTGTCCGACCGCAGTTGAAACAACCCGCGGAACCTTCGCGACAAATGCCGGAGTGATTCCTACCACACTTGGCATATGCAGGAGGCTTAGTACTTCCTGGCGCCACACTAACTTGAGACTGAGTCGGTCTAGCCTTGAAGTTTTGTGAGTTATGTCCACTATACTCACCTCTGTTTCTGGGTGTTGATGCACTAATAGGTGATGGTGAATGTCTCTTTGATTTTTGAAATTGTGGTCGACTTGAACCACCTTCTTGTTGATAAAAATCATTCTAGTCTTTGTCTTCTTGTTCCTGCACCTTCTTTTGTTCGACTTGTTGCACATATACCATAAGTGTGGATATGTCCATGTCACCTATCAACATGGTAGACCTACTTCCGTACTTGAATAACGACCCAACCGATCAACAAACAGACTCATTCTGCTCCGCATGTGATTCACCACCTCTGGAGCATATCGATACAATTAGGTGAACTTAAACCCATATTCATGAACACTAATGTAGTCCTTTTTTAGAGTAAGGAACGCCCTCACGTTGGCTTCCTTCATTCTTCAGGAAAGAAAAAAGGCTTCTTCAAAAGCAAATCTATCTTGGATGTGGTGCATCCTCAGCTCTACCATCCTTCCATTGATCAAACCAGGTCTAGACACACCCTTCAGTTGATATGCAGCTAATTCAACCCTCTCCACATCGACCATATGCATTACCTCAAAGACCTTCTTAAACTTCTATGAAGTTCTCTGGATCTTCATTAATGTTCGATCCAATAAAACTAAGGGAATTCATCGTAAGGAACTCACGAATTCTCAAGGTGTCAGGACATCCCTATAGAGCTCCTCTATGTTGTCCTACTTGGTTAGTCACTGCTTGGCTCAACATTCGGATAGCCTCGCGAAACTCAGTATTGGTAACCTCTTCTTGGGGTTGTAGCTCATGCACATTTTAAATCTTTTGTTCCTTAACATTGATATGTGGTCGAGCTCTAATTACTCTTCTTGGAGGCATGATGATCTGAAAAATACGTGTAAGCAAGAATTAGAGAGAGAGACATTAGATATAAATTCTTCGCAAGAAACAAGATGAAAGAAGTCAACCATTATTAAATGTTGTAGCCTCCTAATCATAGTTGGGACACGCTTCACACCGATGACTAAGACTTTAATGACATAGCATCATAAACTCCCTAGGACTCTTGAACTCTATGGTCTGATACTAAGTTTGTCACGCCCCGATCCTATACCCTGGCGGGACCGGCACTCAAAGACCATTGTTGGACCCCAAGCGAACCCTTGTCCTGACTTACTTAACTCAGCGGAAGACTAAACTCAACTAAAGCAAGAATGAAACATATTTTAAGAAATACTTCATATCGTAAATCTTGCCAAAATGGCACTTAAGTCTCAATGACATAAAACAAACTTTAAACAAAATTTTTACTGTCCACGAAGCCTCTAAACTGACTGAAGAGGGATGTTGGGACATACCCCACAACATCCTAAAACTAAATTACTAAAATTAAATGAAATGATGTCCTCCGAAAGCAAAGAGGCTCACCACTGACTTAGGATGTCAATATGGATCAACGAAACGCCCGCATGTTGATCGTGGCTACCGACGTCTGCATCATAAAGCGATGCAGGCCAACAGACATCAGCACATTGAATGTACGAGTATGAAAGTTGGATAACTAACAAATCTAAGGCTTTAAAGGGAGTAAGAATGAATACTTACCTGGGCTCTACTCAACTCATGATCTACTAACTCTTATTCAATATACGTAGTTAAATAAATGCAATATAAAGAAATGCTGACTGAAAGCATGCTTAAATCTATGAGTGTATATATATATATATCTATATCTTTATCTTTACATATATATATATATATATATATATATATATATATATATATATATATTCTATATATATATATATATATATTCTTATATATAATATTCTATATATATATATAGATAGATATAGAATACAATAGTTGTGTATCATAATACAATACTATGTGTATGAAAATACAATACTAATGTATATGAAAATGCACTAATCTACGGGAGATTTATATATATATATATATATATATATAATATATACTGACTCTTATGTTTTTAAACATACTGGTTCTGTGATTTTACGTTAGTGCTCAAAACTTAGTTTTTTGTTTTTTTTAAAAAACTATCTCTCTTGGAAATCATATTTTCCTCTTTCTTCTATAAAACTAGTCATAGGCTTTGTGGAAGTCTAGCTTCCCTTCCTTCTCAAAAGTTTGATTTTTTTTTTGTTTGAACTATTAGTGACTTCTTAGTTCCCTTATAACTCTTGAGAATGGAACTCAACTTGATACTCTTTGCTTACTTGAAATTTAACTCTTAGGGGATACTTAGATCCCTTATAATCTTTTGAGAAATGAAATCAAGTTTCTACTCTTTCTTAACTTGAACTTTAGGTCTTTTAAAATAAAGTTAAAACGTTTGTAAAAGTCTTTAGAAAACATTATAACTTTATTTTGACTTATTTCATAACTTCTAGACTTGACTCTTAACTTCCTTGACTTTGATGTTAACTTTAGTTGATTTGATATATGGATTCAAGGATATTGATCTCATGTTTATAGATGATTTCATGATGTTTAGATGTACTCTAAAGTGTTAAATCAACTAGGAATAATGGGTTCATCACTTATGAACTAGGACGAAAAGATAAGGAAAGAAAGGGGTCTCCAGGGGGGTATTGGATTTTTCTGAGAGGTGTGGAGCGCCAGGGCCTGTCGGAAAGAGTCTGTCCTCCGTCGCAGTGCACCAGATCCTGATGGACAGACTCTGTCCTGAGGCGCGGCGCCCTAGTGTCTATCAGACGGGTTTTCCAACTTTCTTCTTCATTATCATCACTAAACCTTCCCAAACTCCTATGGGTTCCACTCCCAAACACTTAGGATCCCTAATTAACTCATTACCCAATAGTTTAGACCTGAAAATAGTCTGGAAACAAGAACCCAACTACTAGAGATCAACTACAAATCAACCAACAAGATTTCACAATGTTTCATCAAGAATTTCATGTTCATCATTCTCTAATTCAAACTTTACTGAACTGAAACAATTTAGGTGTGGGTGAAAGAATCCAACACGAAGTGATCTCACACACCTTGTTAAGGATCACTGCCGATGAAATCAACGAATGAATTATTGACATCTCGCGTCTTCTTCTCCCTTCTCCTATTTTCTCCTTTCTTTCAAAGTCCTAACTTAATTTCTAAATGTGAAATTGATTGGGATCAGCTTAGACCCCAACTTATTACCCTTTAAACGAAAATGATAACTTTAGGAAAAGACTAAAATACCCTTAACAAATCCAAATTTGGAATTTTCTATGCTAAACAGCCCAACTTCTGGAAGTCATATCTCCCTCATACAACCTCAGAATTTGGCAAACATGATTTCGTTTGAAAGATCCACCGACGAGTTTTCCAGTCATATAAAGAAGGCAGAATACATATATTGGACCTTAAACTTAACTTCAAATTTTAACTTTGACCTCAAACTTTCATAGTGCACAAATAGACACTTTAACTTTCCTATCTTTAAATAAATAAACACGTGATTCCTACCTGGCAAACTGCGTGAAATTCACGCATTCTGTGCGAGTGAGGGGTAATTTTCGAGGCCCACAACGGTAAAAAAATGCTGAAATGATAGTTCTACCCTTAATGAATCTCTTTTATATTAATTAAAATTATTATTTTTTTTCAAATGACGTGTTATATATTTTTTTAAGAAAAGACGTGTAAAATGTTTAATTAGTTGGCAAACACTGATTGACTCACTAATACACATGGGAGCGTTTGCATTTCATGCACTTTGGCTTCAAAAATCGCGTGTTTATTTATTGAAAGACAGGATAGTGAAGTATCATTTATGCACTATGAATGTTTGAGATTAGAGTTAAAATTGAAGTCAAGTTTAGGGTCCAATATATGTATTATGCCTATAAAGAACTCATCCAAACTCATCCAGGGCTGGAAGTTATGGCCGTTAAACTCACTTTTAAAATGTGGAAATTTTCCAGATTCCTTTACTTATATCCAAATTTGATTATTCTTGTTTTTCTTATATTAACCTTACATGTTACATAAGCAACAACACTAGATCCAAATATTATAAAAAGATGAGAAATCCGAAAAAGTCACCTAATGAACTGATGTGCTGTCAAAAGGAATGATAAAACCAATTATGCATGAATTGAATGTGGATACATATTGGAACTGATGTATTGTCAAAAGGAACTAGTATTCCGTGAAAGTTTATAAATGTTTTCACATATAAGTTAAGAACGGAACAAAGATTTCCAAAGAGCTTTCAGACTAGTTTTCAGATAAGAGTAATCGCTTTCTAAATAAAGTAAGAAAGGAAACTGAGATTCTCAATAAAGCCTTTTGATCTAAGTTTTGAGTACTAATCTCAATTCACAGAAGTAAGTAGTTATCTTTTAAAAACGTAGAATTACAAATGAAGTAACAACAGTACATCAAAATATTGTTAAAAAGATGATAAATACAAAAAAGTCACCAAATGAACGGATGTGGTGTCAAAGGAATGACAAAATCAATTATGCACATCAAAAAAATGTTTTTTTTTTTATAAAAAATATCATGCTATGCCAACCAAAGGAAGGTTTTTATCAATTGTTCTCCTTCTTTCTAAATTGTAATCCTAAAAATGCTACATTCTTTGCAAATTGGCAGTTATTGATATGAATTAATATAAATATATTATAATTCAATTAATTTGGAAGCACAAAATGCAGAACAATTTTCTAAATCATTTGATACATTAAGTGGCATTTTAATAAGAGTGAGTAAAAAGCCATATTATTTTAATGTACTACTCGAAAAATTACTTCAGTTTTTATTTTTATGAGTTTGTCTATAAGAGATACCCTAAGAGTAGATGAAAAGACTTAATTACAATATTATTTATTTATTATACCAAATAGTATCATTTAGCTTTTAAAATGTTTAACTTGAAGACTTATGTCTCTATGGAATAATATTTAGTAGAGTACGATATATATTCTTATATTTATAGGTTTAGATCACGTAAAAAATACAAGATCTGCATGTCTCTATGGAATAATATTTATTAGAGTACGATATATATTCTTATATTTATAGGTTAAATCACGTAAAAACACAAGATTTGCAAACAGACTTTTTTTATTTTGCATTTTTATTTGTAATTGTTTAAAAATAAGTTAGTCGTAGGGGTATAAAAGTCCATTTTTATGAGTATATAATTCAAATTTTTAACTTAAAATTCAAAATCAAAGGAAAAAGGAGAAGTCAAAACCCTAAATCTTGTGAATTGCAAAGGCTTTAATAAGGTTTTTTTAGTATTCAAAAACTTTTATACTCCCTTCATATGTGAGTTGGTACACTTCCGTCACATTCTTTAATAAGCAATAATTAAAAGAGTAATTATATTTTACCATTATTAATTCAATATTTTGACAAATGTATGGGGAAATGAATTGTACTTCCTCTAATCTATATATGAAGTGAATTTTTTGATATAGCTCTCCTTTTAAATAAAAAAATTTAAGGATGACTTATTTTTTTTAATTAATGTTCCTAAATCAATCTCATAACAAATGTAAAGTAGTTGATAACATCATTAAAAGAATGGATAGATATGGAAATAAAAATCCTACGAACAATTATCTTGATCTTTGAAAATTTCAATTATTTTGAACTATAAAAAAAACTTTTGACAATTCATTTAATTTTGGACTAGAGAGAATAATCTTAGTAGTTCTATTGGTTGATTACCTGGATTTTTATTTCTTTTTGTTGGTGAAGGTCCAATTTATTAATAATTGATTGACGGTAAAAGTGGACATCTATTTTCAAAAAAAAATAAGCAATGGTCAAAGTCACACTAGCATTATGAGTTTTTTTTCTTTTTACATAAAATATCAACATATATATGTGTTAAACACACATCATTTGAATAGTTGATTGTATATAATATGCACTATGTATTTTAATTCAATAAAATATGTCAAGTAATAATCCACAATGCTCCATATAGTCGGTGGTGAGCCTCCTCTAACTATAGTAACTTTCTTCGGTGGGTGATTTATGTAGTTATGAACTATATATAATAGCAATGATTTTCCATATACTATATGACTAAATAATAAAACTTATCTAAATTTATTTTATAATGTAATATATACATATTTCTTTGCTTAAATTAAAAATTCAAAAGGAAAGGAAAAAGGAAAAATCAAAACCCTAAAACCTTGTGAAATGTGAAGGCTTTAATAAGGTTTTTATGTATTCAAAACCTTTATACTCCCTTAGTAGTATGTGAGTTGGTAGAAACTGTCACAATCTTTAACAAGCAATAATTAAAAGAGTAATTCTATTGTATTATTCTTTGAATATAATTAATTCAATATTTTGACAAATGTATTGGGGAAATGAATTGTACTTACTCTCTACTCTATATATTAAGTGAATTGTTTGGATATATCTCTCCTCTTAAGCAAAAATATATAAGGACATAAATACAAGATGCTCTACTAACTAATATTAATTTAGTAAATGTGTAATGTGTTTTGCAGACAAAAAATCTAAAGTAATTATCAATCTTTCTTTCAGGGGTTAATAGAATCCCAAATTGCGGTATTAGAATTTTGAAACCTTTTCAACATTTGTCTTCATCATCTTCTTATAATTTCAATTCAACCCCCAACAATTGATAGAAATCATTCTAATTTTTTAGAAAGGCAATAACATATTCCTGATTCCACAATGAAGAAACTCAGGAGAATTCCTCACATATTTAACTACTTTATAGAATTGTCGTTCCGTTCTAATGAAGATGTGGCGGTGGAAGAGAAGTAAGAATTATTCCGTTTCATGGTAAAAATCAAACTAGAAGGAGCTGGGGATGGACAAGTGAGAACACTGGAAGTAGAGATTCATCCTGCAGGGGTAAGGAAGATCATTGTGAGAAAAGGAAATTTAGACGGTGAAGATGAGCATGAATTGATTGTGGATACATATTGGAGGTACAGATTGACTGCTTCGACTATGCCGGAGCTGGCTGCGGTGGTATTTGTGGATGGAGAGCTGATAGTGATGGTACACAAGTATGATCAAAGGTCATAGAGAGTTGATAATGGATCTAGAGGTGTTTGGAGAGACGCTGAACTTGTTGTACAATAGTTAACATTTTCACATTTTATGAATCAATTAAACAAACTACTAGTACATCAAAGTATATGCTTTCTCAAACAAAAATACTTAAACTTCAATCATATATACGATATACCTCAACTTATGCCACATAAAACTTCAAACATAGTATAAAGTTACACTTTGTCGATACTGCCTTTGAACACCACATGTCCAAAGTTGTTTGAAATAGTACATATGCAAAAGAACAATTCCTTGCCAATTGCAACATACATATGTATGTTTACTTAAACAACAAGGTATATAGCCAAAATTGAACAAACTTGGGCTCCTTCTATTTGAGCATATTCTCATAATGTATAAATGTACAAATAGTAATATACTGAATCATTTTTATGACAATGGTGTCCGGAATAACTTGCTCTTTTCACTTGCTACTTGTTACCTTCAATTAATTAGCATAGGGTAACTCTGCGTTCCATGTTTTTAGGGATATTAAAATCATCCAGTGTCTTTTGCTTCTGACTGAGATTTTGATCTAGAGAAGGTACCAGAATTAGCTGAAAAATCAAGAAATTAACTTCATGAAAACCATTGTCCAAAATTTGAAGGATTAAAAGAATCCTACATGACATTAGAAATCTAGTAGGGTATGAAATCCCACAAGATTCGTTAATAATAGCAAATTGAGTACTAAACCGGAGTTCCAGAAATATGAAAGACACAACATATAGACATGTTCTATCATTAGAAAATATGATTGCACATTAAGACCAACAAGAAGAATCACAAGCACAATAGCGACAATATCTATCTAGATATATCTGACTAACATATAGGCTCCGATAAATCTGAGTAGTAGTGCTAAAGAGAGAACAAATCAAAAGCATGTACTGTTAGCTTCATTAACTTATATTTTAATGATAACACTAATCCGAAATGATCCGCTGCCAAAAAAAGTTTGACATCCAAAATCTGTGTGAAAATAAGGCATGAACCAAGGAAGAATGACATGTCTACAATATATTTAAATGAAGGAAAAATAGCACACACTAACCACAAGAAAGAATTTGAATACCAGCGAGAAAATCCCTTGGGTTACATTAAGAGCAAAACACTGAAAATCAGAAAAGAAGATTGCGCAACTTCTCTTCTTCTAAGATCAATCTCAGTGACATTCCAAACAAGAGATTAGTTGAAGATCAACGAATTGATGTCAATTCCATTCTGTCAAGGCAACGTTATAGAAGTAGCAAGCAATATAAAAGCAATTAGTTACTGTAATTATTAGTTACGGTAACTAATACTGTTTTAGACTCCCCTATTGTTTTGGAATTCATGTAGTAGGTTAATTTTTGTTGTAGGTTGTTTTTATCTGTAGTATATAAAGTTTGGGTACTGAATGAATAAGATTATCTTTCGACTACTTTGATAGCGCAATTTCCCTTGACCAAAAGCATGGTCACTCTTTTATCACTGTATTCAAAATAGTTTACTAGTGAAAAGAAAACTATAAGAGTAGAGGATGTGATCAACAAGTAAATCGGAATTTTTCTTGCCAAGGAGTTCAGAACAGTCCATCTGTCTAAGCATAAACATTCAAGCTCTGAGGAAACCCTTGTAACTCAAGGGGACTTGATTAGGCGTAATCTGAATTAGGATAGAATTATTTGTCAACTATGTCTTTTATCTCTTTATCGTTATACAATATGTTGTTTTATCTAATCGTCTAAACTCTAAGGTAGCCGACTTAAAAAATCAATAGTTGGCCAATTATAACTTGACTAACATTCGAAAAGAATTATACTAATGTGGTGAGAAAAATCATGGATGTGACATTCAATTCTATGCCTTACAGGCTAGGCAGAACTCTCTATGCCAGGAGATGTTATTAATACAATTGACCAAAACACCACCCTACAAGAGATCCATGATTGTCCATTCCTTTCTCTTTAGGCTGATTACACCAAAGTTCCACTCTTTTTAAGTAAGCTATTCATTTCCTCTTTTGTACTTTTTACAAGGCTATCCAATTTTATTTTCTTGTCATATTGCAGTTTAGTTGCAACAAGTGTTTTTGGCATTTGTGGACAATGGGAAAAATGGAAATCGACATAGATGTATATATTTGTATCATGAAATAGACAATACTTAAAGCAATATAACCACATTTGCACATACTGTAATATCTTTCTCCAATACTTATATTCAAATAAGAAAATGACAATACCGAGAAGTTACCAGTGCTATCAACACAACTTTCCTTTTTGAATGCATGTTGAATGCTGACTCCTTTCATAAGATGATATGATTATCAAATTGGTCATTCTAGTAACTGTAAACCTCAAAACTGGAAAAAGAAGATAGCATCATAGGAACAAAAGTACCATTAATGAATTAGCGCTATACCTTTGCATTGATTGATTCAATACGATAAAAAAATGTTTTTGCAATACTTTTTTGTGAGCCACGCAAAATACGAATGCCAACATTAAAAATCTACTCGATGTTAACATAAGAAGCAATGGATGTGCAAATGTTTAAAAGCTTCGAATCATGTGGAACCAAAGAATCACAGTATCGACAGAGATACTCTACATCCAAATTAATGCTTCCTCCGACTCTCCCAGCCATGTAAGTTTGTAGATCACACTCTAGATGGGAAAATGTCCACATATGTGGCCAGAAACTACTGTTGCTTCACAGTGAGTGTAACTGTACCAATATAGTCCATACAGATAAGATTGCTGCAAAGGATACAACAACAGTCTCCGCAAAAACCAAACTCACTGCAACAGAGATCACAGATTCTGGTCTCCGTCAAAGGATTTACTTCTGCTAAACTTCTACAGATTCAGTTACCAGCCTTACAAGTAATGGCTATGAAGGAATAATCAGAAATTAAAGGCTGCATTTTTGTCCCTACAGATGTAGTCCTCTCTTTCATATTAGAGTCAAAATCAATATTGTAAGTCTTCCATCCTCAATAAAGGAAAATAATTGGGGATTCAAAGAAAAAGTTTTATGCCATGAAGATTCAACAACTTACAGATATGCAAAAAACATCATTTCCCTATCTATATGGTGTAATTTTCAATAAAGCTTAGTCCCTGACTACGTGCACAGACTGTGTAATCATTGACAAAATTCACTTCAAATATAAAAAGATAGAAATCAGTGTGTTAAGTGACTAGATATTTGATGAATAGGAAACCAAGGTTAAATCTCCATTTTCCTAAAATTCCGAATTCTTGAGAAAGTTCACAAAGTTTGACTTCAAAATTAGGACTCAAATAGCCTCTACTGATGAGGTAATAAAATCTTGAAGTAAGTAGTGGGTAATAAAGATGGGGAGTTAAAACTCGTTACCAAATTGAAGAATCTCGAAAAGTCCCTTTAAAATAGCTTGTACCAAGCTTCCAAAGTACAAAAATGAAAGAAATGGAATGAGGATGAATGCCGATTTTTAAATAAAATCTATCCAGGTCACTTTTACCCATCGGGATTTTGACCCCATACCTCTCAATTGAGATTAGTAATGCTGGTCAACTCAGTTGACCATGCGATCACGACACAAGGACACACGATCACAATGCTCAAGATGCTATTGTGATTGCAACATCCTCCATGCGATCGTGAAGCACAAGACCGCATACCATGTGACCGCTACCAAGAGCCTCGTGATGCAAAGAATACTTAACGTGCATCATATACAACATAACATCAAACACCAAGACTTAACAAAATCACCTAATGAACCCTCAGATTAATTCAAAATTTGCACATACACAACTAAATATGCTACCCAACCAAACTTAATGTTCCACACTCAATGAGTCTCGGGACACGTATCGGAAGTCTCCTTGACACAGAATCTGTTTAAGTAGCAATAAAATAACTTTAACTCAAAAGCACTAAATTCCCTCGGAACCTCTGAAAATTCAAACAAGACTTCATGTAGGACTCAAAATTAAATCTAATGGTGTCGTCGCGAAATTCCAATTTGAGCGTTCAAGCTCCAAAATGTTGAATTAAGTCTACTCTTGGCCTAATTATACTTAAACATCCACTTCAAGATCTCAAATCCACGAAAGGGTCTCCATATTTGAAAACAACTAAAGTAAACGCCCAACCTGTAGGTAGAGTAATTGGATAATAATCTACATCCATTGTTCTCTTTAGTAATTAATGGATATTCAATATACTTCTCAAAGAGTATTAGAAATATTAAATAATCTCATTAAATATGAGAAAATAACAAAGTTTACTCCTAGCAGCATTATACAAATTTTAAATTTTGTTTGGTAAACTGCAAGTATTTGTAGCTGGCATGACAACATTCACGTTTGAGAGAAAAGGAAACAAATAAAATACTATGTAAAGATTAGAGATGGAACAAAAGTCCATGGTCAAAGATAAAAATGTAAAGGCCGGGGGGGGAGGTGATTTAGAATCGGTCCTTACACATAACTCGGTAAATATTAAATTTATCTGGAAATTCAGTATACACAATGAGCCATGTGGTTATTACTGTTTATTTTAGTTGATGCAAACAACTAAATAAATCTCTACATAATATATACCGAAGAGCCTTGTTGAAGCTAACCTTTTGAGCTTGACGATTGCTTTGAAGGAAATCCAACTGAATGAGGCAAAGAACTGATCGATATCTACACCAGGATACTCGTATTGGAGATTTTTTTAACTGAAGTCTTACTTCGAAAGGCATTTTTCTTTCCATCTTTAGGTGCCTTAAAATGCTCCGGAAGATACAAAATATCTATCTTTGAAGGTGCCTGAGTTTGTAGCTCTTCTACCTGTCCTCCAACCCCACTTATCACAAACATTTGGCCAACCCATAGGAGCATATGGTAAACCTTCACCATATTCATACTCAGAAACTGGATACAGTTGCAGCCTGTTTCATTGATTGTAGATGAACTCTCATTATCTACAACAAGTGCAAGACTCTCCCCAACCTCCTCCTTGGTTGATATTAAGCTGAAAATCTATAACTCTGTTGATACCAATGAAAGTCTGAAATCATAGAAAAATTAAAAAGAAAATAAATGTCAAAGTCCAGATAAGAAAGCAATTTGTTTAGGCTATAAAAACTATACATCATATGAAAATAAATGCAAGAACTACAAGTATTGCTAACATGACAAGCAATATGCTTGTATAGTGCAACATTCTTTACATAAACATTTGAATTTATAAAACACTTTATCGGTTTCCTCTCATTTAATGCTATGGTTTGAATTTACTTACCCTAGTTTTAGAAGAAACAATATCTCAACTATATTTTTAATTAAACTTACTATTTATAGGAGACAATTCCATTTAGAATGGGAAGTGATAGTAAGCGCTTTTATATAGTGGCGGAACTAGTTTCTAACAATGTAGTCAATTGGACCCCTTCACTGAAAAAATATACCGTGCATTTATAGCAGACCCAATCTTCCTAGTTATGTGTAAATTGTTGAATCCCCTTGACATAAGGGAAGATGCTAGTGTAGTGGCCAATGGAGTTCAAAATTTGTTTTAGACATTCAAATCTTAGGTGTACATTTTAGTATTTATCTCAAAAATTATTTCAGAATCTCTATAAGACAATGCTATAAGTGCATCTACCAACTGTAGATTAACTGTTTACAAATAGCAACTTGCACTAGATACATTCGGTAAGATGTTACATGTTATTCTACAAAGTAATGAACATTTGAGTCTATCTTAACAACAAAGTAATGAAAATTAGTTATATATACATATAAACTAATTTTGGAACTCTAAAACCACTCAACCACAACTCAAAAGTTAGCAATTAAGGTGGGAGAGCCTTGACGGATAGCTTTCACTCTACCACTAGTATATAGTTTTTTCCCTGGTAGTCCTTTTCAAGTTAAGTGGTCAGGCGCCTCCATGGCACAATGGGTGATGGATGACTCTAATACCATTGATACAATCGAGAAGAACATGAAATTAATATGGAGTAAAGAAGACAATAAAAGGCTTCTAACACAAATGAGTATATTTACCTACTTGAAGGGAAAAAAACATTATTTTTTAACAATTGAGGACAAGTATATAAATAAACAAAAAGCCCTGATTGAATTTTAGAACATACCTGAGAGATTAGGGATTTGACTAAAATGGTTCTCCTGCTAATCCCAGACAAACACGACAAACATAAAATTCAAAGCAAAGGAAAAAGAAAATCAAAACCCTTACACGGCCTTGTGAAATGAGAAGGCTGTAATAATGTTTTTTAGTATTCAAAAACTTTTATACTCACTTCATGTTTGAATTGGTAAACACCTGTCACATTTCTTAACGACAAATAATTTAAAGAGTAATTATATTGTATCATTCTTTGAATATAATTAATTCAATATTTTCACATATGTATTGGGGAAATAAATCATACTTCCTCTAGTTTATGTATTAAGTGAATTGTAAGGATATAACTCTCCTCTTAAAAGAAAATATTTAAGGACAACATTAAAGACTCTTTTTTTTATTAATATTCTTAAATTATTCTCTTAACAAAGGTAAATAGTTCATAACATCATTAAAAGAAAGGATGATATGGAAACAAAAATCCTACTAACAATTATCTTGAACTTTGAACATTTCACTTATTTTGAACTATAATTTTTTTTTTGACAATTCACTTAATTTGGACTTGTGAGAATACATCTTAATAGTTATGTCAGTTGATTACCTGGACTTTTGTTTCATCTTGTTGGTGAAGGTCCATTTTATCGATAGTCGATTGACGGTTAAAAAGGACATCTATTTTTTTAAAAATAAAGTAATGGTCAAAGTCACACTGGCATTACCAATTATTTTTTTTCTTTCTACATAAACTATCACCATATATGTATTAAACACACATATCATTTGAATAGCTGATGTATATATGTAGTATGCACTATGTATTTTAGAAGAAGAAAAATATAGAAGAATAAAGAAAGAAAAAGAGCAACATAAAATTATATGCTACTGCATTTTCCATTTAAATAAAAATAACAAAATCCTCTCTTCAAAAAAAAAACTATAACCATATAACTTAGGAAAATGCACAATAACCCCTCAACCTATGCCTGAATACACATAGATACACTTATACAATACTAAGTGATATTCAAGAGAGGTGGGGGTGAATTAAAAATTCACTCAGTCAGCTATCAGTAGTTGATAGTTGACTCACCTGCTAGTTAGTATGATAATAAACAGTAATAGAGAGTTGCAGTAAATAGTTTACTAACAAAATTTTAACCTGGTTGGGATCACTAATGTGGTGCCTAGTCCAGTCCCCTTGGATTTCAAGGGTTTTCCTTCAGAGAGTTGAAGAGATATTCTTTGTTACACCAATAGTTACACTTTTAATATGTCTGATATGCAAATCAGATTTCTACCTTAACATTGTCTCAACTTGTATACCTGCACTCAGATGTTTTCTTTTGTCTTTTATTTCCAATTGTATCACTCAAGTGTTTACAAAATTTTTATGAAAGACAAAAGAAACTTGTTTGCTAAGCTCAAGTAAAGTTGTGTGCTTCGCACTATACATCTAGGTCGATATAAATAGATGATAACCTCTACTCTTTGTAAGGAAAAAACCTATGGGATTTTATCTCAATCAAAGATTACTTTAGAGAGTCCTTAATTGAGGCGATTTAGTTTACTGTAGTAGATCGCTTCTTCTGCTTTCCTTCTGCAGATTTAATCTTGTCGTTGTGTGATCATCAGATTTCTATCTTGTGCTTGATTTTGGCTTGATGGCTCTTCGCTTTTCATCGCTTCTTATGCTTTTCTTGTGTTGATTTGATCTTGTCCATGTGTGATCAACAGTCTTCTTATCTGTGGCTTGAATTGTGGTTCTTCCTATTTCTTGATGAGTTAATTGTGATTGCTGCCAAGAGTGTGAGATTCTTGCTTTTTCCTCTATGTGCTGATTTACCATATATTCCAATCATATATTTCTTTCCTTTCTTTTGTCTCTTAGATTTGAGGCTTTCATTTCCAATGCATCACTTTATTTTAGTGAAATATTTTTTTCCTTCTTGAAGTCTTCTGTGCTGATGACTTCCCTTTTTAGATTTGTGATCTACGAAAATTGAGATACACATTATGAGTCTATTTTCAAAATCAACTAACCATATGGATTTTACAATCTCCACTTTTTTTTATAATGACAAGTTTGATCACAATTTTAATAGTAATATGGATAGTCAATAATAATGAGAGAGTTTAATTATACTTCCATAAGGTTAGATGTATGTAGCCCCCCCTGTCTTAGCTCTCCCTGTCTCAAAGAGAGGGATGTAATTGTTTTCTCCTCCTTTGTCATAATCAAAAAAGAATATCTAAAAAACAGACTATATTAAAGCATAGACATTAGAAACCAGAGTAGTCTAAGAGTTAAGGAAAACAAGTAGTCCAAAAGATAGAGAGGAACAAGCTCTTATTCAGATATAGAGAAAAAGAAAGAGGTGCAACCCACAGAGTTAATTGCCACCCCAAAAGTACTTGAGGGAGTTGATCACATTTTCGTAAAAGGTGTTGTACAAACTTTACACATTCTTGGAGAAACTGGTGTAAGAGGTCTGAACTGTAACAACAAGCTCATTGTTGGAGGAGTTGACTCCACTTTTAAGAGAGTCAACTTGCTTAATCAAGCGATTGAATGTTGAGATACCTTCCTGCTTTGTTGGAATTCTGAATTCTGACCCCCAAATTCGCCTAAGGAACAAGTATATTCATATGTTCCTTTTCAGATTACAACAATTACGTTTTTTGAAGCAAATAAAACAATAACATAATATTTATCACGGAAAACCTAACTCATAAGGGTAAAAACCACGACCTACACCTCTGTAGGATTTAACTTCACTTTATTAAACTCCAAGTTTCAACATAATAATGCAAACCTATGTAACCTAAGGAATTATAACTCTAATTCCGAGAGGAATTATAAACTCTAATTCCTTGCTAAGAAAATTATAAACTCTAATTCCTAGCTAAGAAATTATAAACTCTAACTCCTTGCTACCCAAGAAAAAAAAAAACCAGGTTTAAGTCTTCTACCGTTTGTCAAGTTTCTCAAACTTGTTAGACGAATTCAACACACACACTCGATTGTAATCAGAACTCTTAATTACAATGTTACAACTTTTTCCTCTAAAATTGCAACACTCATGATAAATATCAAAACTCTCTCAAACCTCTTGATGGTGTTTTGATCTTCACTCTATGTAGGTGCGCAATTTTCTCCAATGAAACTATCGTTCTTTTATAGATTTAAACTTTAGTCAAAAACCTATTTCAACTAGAAATCCTACTTATGCTCTACTTAATTTTCTCTTAAAACATAGAAGCTCACGCATAGGACTCCTACATTGTGCGGAACTCGTCTTGCCGCATCTTCATCTTCTTTATTAAACTTTCACTCGGTGCATGAAGACTTTGTAGAAGTCAACCAAAATTAGGTAATATACTGGCATAAAACTTTCCTTAATTAAATAAAGAAAAACCTTCCACAAAATATTTCTTTTGTATGCGACAAAACTAGCCTTAATTAAATAAGAAAACATTATTGATCCCTAATTCCTTTTTCGACTTGGTTGCGAACTCCTTTTTAAAAGGAAACATTCTGTACTGGTTGTTTGTCGAAAAAGCAATACTTCCACAGCTTTATATCTTCTAGTTTGCGAGGTTGACGTTCTCTTTATTTAAGTCGGATTCGGTCTATAAGGAACATGTCGCACAATCTGTTTCTTTCATCTGTTCCTATATTTTCAATTATCCCAATCTTTCTCATTGTGACTTGCTTGATTCCTGTTGTGGCAACTCACAATATCAATGCTAGAGTCTTTTTGAAAGCGAAATACCCTCTCCACAACATCATGAAGGGTTTCCCTTTATTGGCCTAGTGACATTATCTTAAGGGTCCAACGTGTGTTGACTTTTTTTCAAGCTAGGGCCACGTATGCCGCAAATAGGTAGAAAATTATTTATGAAATCAAATCAGGGGATAATATGACGTTAATATAGTAAAAGTGTGTCTCTGGGATTTGGGGCAAAGGTTGAAGGGGTACTTATGCATTTTCCCTATAATTTATACTAAGTGTAAGCATATAATTTAATTTTTTAAAAATTATGAACATTTATTTTCTAAATGGTTGAGGAAGACAGTGGATGTATCACTTTTCGGATTTTATTGATGTAAAATAAAGCAGTACACCCTCCGTTTAAAAAAAGAAAGTCCCTATTTTATTTTTAGTTTGTTTTAAAAAAATGACCCATTTTGCTTTTTTGGCAACACTTTAACTTTAACTTTATTTTCCGCGTGGCATGTTTAATACCACAAGATTAAAGGGCATGTTGGTACATTTGACATAACTTTAATTTAGAACCACAACATTAAAAACATTTCTTTCTTCTCTTAAACTCCGTTTCAAGTCAAACTAGGACATCCTTTTGGAAACAGAGAGAAAGTACTAATTAATGTGGGATCAATAGTACATAAATGAAAAAGAGAAAATTTAAACAGAATAACGATAAAACGAAAAACAAGAGAAGAGATCTTAATAACATCAATATATATATATATATATATATATATATATATATATATATATATATATATATATATATATATATATATATATATATATGTATATATATACATACATATATATATATATATGTATATATATACATAAATATATATATATATATCTAGGAAGATTCTTGTGGGTGATTTAGGTGGTTAGAAATTCAAGTTATAGAAACAATGCTCCATACACAATATGGTAAAATAAAAAATTTCTGTTAATAGTAATGTATACATATTCCTTTCCTTAAATCTAATATTGATCCGTAAGAAGATAGCCCGTATAATTTTGACCTTCTTCTGTAGGTAAATAATTATTGTTATCTTTTCACTTTATATTCACCCAAAAACTATGTTGGGAACTTGATTACAAGAAATTGTCTTTTACTAGATTAGAAGAACCCTAAATCATAGAGACAAAAAAAAGCAATATACAAAAGAATTGATAAAGTAAGCATGATGGAATTTTGACGGTTACTATTATTTAGATTTTACTTCTTGAACATGCTAAATTGAGAAGAATTTGGCCTACTGGAGTATTCACAAAGTGTTGATCTATTTTGATACCTAATAAAAAAGGAAAAATAAAATAAGAGTATAGTCATAAAAGCTTATGCGTAATGAGAGGCAACAAAAATTATAATAACTTCACAAATATATTTTCGTTACAAGATATACCCATGCTCATATAAAATAAATAGAATTACAAATGAAGCAACAACACTACATCAAAAAATTATAAAAAGATCAGAGATACGAAAAAGTCACCTAACGAACTGATGTGGTGTTAAAAGGAATGACAAAACCAACTATGCACAGAATAAAAATTAAAAAACAATCGTGCTATTCCAACCAAATGAAGGTTTTCGTCATTTTTTCCTTCCTTCTAAATTATAATACTAAAAATGCTACATTCTTTGAAAAATGGCAGTATTTGATATGAATTAATACAAATATATTGTTGCAATTTAAATAGGAAATTTCCTTGTTCTCGATTGATTGACTTATTTGCGAAAAAATAAAAGAGCAATCTATTCGTTTTATTTAGAAAAATATCTATAAAGAATCCAAGAAATGTAATGGATTTTTTAATTTATGTCAAGTACTTACATCACTCCAATAATTATATGCCAATTCAAATCCTTAGTTATCAAAAATTTTTGGTAATTATTTATTTTATCCTAAGTTAATATCTAATTAATGATAGATCAGTTCAATTCGAGATAAATTCAAGATGCTCTACTAACTAATATTAATTTAGTATATGCGGAATGTATTGTGCAGACAAAAAATCTAATGCAATTATCAATCTTTCTTTGAGTGGTTAATAGAATCCCAAATTGCGCTATTAGAATTTTGAACCTTTTCAACATTTGTCTTCTTCATCTTCTTATCATAACAATTCAATCCCCAACAATTGGTATGAATTCATTCTGATTTTCAGAACGGCAACAACACATTCATGATTTTGCAATGATGAAATTTCGGAGACTTCCTCTCATATTTAACTAATTTCTGGAATTGTCGTTCCGTTCTAATGCAGATGTGGCGGTGGAAGAGAAGGAAGGATTCTTTCGATTCTTGGAAAAAATCGAACTAGAAGGAGCTGGGGATGGACAAGTGAGAACACTGGCAGTAGAGATTCATCCTGCAGGGGTAAGGAAGATTGTTGTGAGAAAGGGAAATGCACATGGTGTGGATGAGCATGAATTGAATGTGGATACATATTGGAGGTATAGATTGACTGCTTCGACTATGCCGGAGTTGGCCACGGTGGTATTTGTGGATGGAGAGCTGATAGTGGTGGTGCCCAAGGATGACCAAGGCCGTGAGAGTTTGATAATGGTTCTAGAGGTGTTTGGAGAGACGCTGAACTTATTCTTGTACAGTCGTTAACATTTTCACATTTTATGAATCAATTAACAAACTACTAGTACATCAGAGTATATGTTTTCTCCAAAAAAAAATACTTCAACCATATATACAATATACCTGAACTTAAGCCACAAAAAACTTCAAACATTGTATAAAGTTACACTTTGTCGAGACTAACTTTGAACACCACATGTCCAAAGTTGTTGGAAATAGTACATATGCAAAACAACAATTCCTTGCCAATCGTAACAAACATATGCATGTTTACTTAAAGAACAAGCTATATAGCCAAATAATGAACAAACTTGGGCTTTCTGTTTGAGCATATTCTCATAATTTATAAATGTACAAGTAGAAATATACCAAATCATTTTTATGACATGGTGTCCGAAATAAACTTGCTCTTCTCAGTTACTACTTGTTACCTTCAATTAATTAGCATAATAACTTTCCGATCAATGTTTTCAGGGATATTGAAATCATCCAGTGTCTTTTGCTTCTGATTGAGATTTGGATCCTGCGAGGTACCAGAGTTAGCTGAAAAAGAAATTAGAAATTAACATCATGAAACCATTGTCCAAAATTTGAAGGATTAAAAGAATCCTACATGACATTAGAAATAGAGCAGCGTATGAAATGCCACAAGATTCGTTAATAATAGAAAATTAAGTACTAAACCAGACTTCCACAAATACGAAAGACACAACATATAGACATATTCTATCAATAATAGAAGATATGATTCCATATCAAGTCCAACAAGAAGAATCACACCCACAATAGCGACAATATTTATCTTGATATATCAGACTAACAGATAGGCTCCGATAAATCTGAGTAGTATTGCTAAAGGCAGAGAACAAATAACACGTACTGTTAGCTTCATTAACTTATATTTTAATGATGACACTAATCCTAAATTATATGCGCCAAGAAAAATGAGACGTCCAAAATCTGTGAAAAGAAGGAATGAATCAAGGAAGAATGACTTGTCTACGATAGATTTGAATGAAGGGAAAAGAGCACACCTAACCACAAGAAATAACAGGACAAACAAACAAATTTGAATATCAGCGAGAAAAATCCCTTGGGTTACATTAAGAGCAAAACACTGAAAATCAGAAAAGAAGATTGCTCAATTTCTCTTCTTCTAAGATCAATCTCAGTGACATTCCAGATCTGATATTAGTTGAAGATCAGCGAATTGATATCAATTCAATTCTGTCAAAGCAACGGTAAAGAAGCAGCAAGAAATATAAAAGCAGATCATCATCACAGAAGTATTAAGCATTGGTTACTGTAATTATTAGTTGCACTAACTAATACTGTTTTAGACTCCCCTATTGTATTGGAATTCAGGTAGTAGGTTAAGTTTATCTGTATGTTGTTTTTTATCTGTAGTATATAAAGTTAGGGTACTGAATGAATAAGATTATATTTTGACTACTTCGATAGCGCAGTTTCCCTTGACCAAAAGCATAGTCACTCTTTTATCACTGTATTCAAAATAGTTTACTAGTGAAAAGAAAACTATAAGTGTAGAGGATGTGATTGACAAGTAAATTGGAATTTTTCTGGTCAAGGAGTTCAAAACATGCCATCTGTCTAATCATAGACATTCAAGCTCTAAGGAAACCCTTGTAACTCAAAAGGATTGTATTAGACGTGATCTGAACTAGCATATAATTCTTTCTCAATTGTGTCTTTTATCTCTTTATCGGTATACAATATGTTGTTTCATCTAATCGTCTAAACTCTAGGGTATCCAACTTGAAGAAATCAATAGTCGGCCAATTATAACTTGACTAACATTCGAAAAGAATTATACTAATGTGGATAGACAAATCATTGATCTGACATTCAATTCTATGACTTACGGGCTAGGCAGAACTCTCTATGCCAGGAGATGTTATTAACGCAATTGAACAAAACACCTCCCTACAAGAGATCCATGAGTGATCCATTCCTTTCTCTTTATGCTAATTACACCAAAGTTCCAAACTCTTTTTAAGTAAGCTATTTATTTCCTATTTTTTACTTTTTACAAGGCTCTCCAATCTTATTTTCGTATCATATTGCAGTTTAGTTGCAACAACTATTTTTGGCACTTGTGGACAATGGTAAAAATGGAAATAGACATAGATGTATATATTTGTATCATGAAATAGACAATACTTAAAGTAAGATAACCACATTTGCACTTACTAATATTAATTTAGTATATGTGTAATGTGTTTTGCAGACAAAAAATCAAATGCAATTATATCTTTCTTTCAGGGGTTAATAGAATCCCAAATTGCGCTATTAGAATTTTGAAACTTTTCAACATTTGTCTTCCATCTTCTTATCGTTTCAATTCAACCCCCAACAATTGGTAGAATTCATTCTGATTTTCAGAACGGCAACAACACATTCATGATTCCTCAATGAAGAAATTTTGGAGACTTCCTCTCATATTTAAACTACTTTCTGGAATTGTCGTTCCGTTCTAATGCAGATGTGGAGGTGGAAGAGAAGGAAGGATTCTTCCCTTTCATGGCAAAAATCGAACTAGAAGGAGCTGGTGATGGACAAGTGATAACACTAGCAGTAGAGATTCATCCTGCAGGGTTAGGAAGATTGTTGTGAGAAAGGGAAATGCACATGGTGAGGATGAGCATGAATTGAATGTGGATACATATTGGAGGTATAGATTGACTACTTAGACTATGCCGCTGGGCATGGTGGTATTTGTGGATGGAGAGCTGATAATGATGGTGCCCAACGAATGACCAAGCCCGTGAGAGTTCGATAATGGATCTAGAGGTGTTTGGAGAGACGTTGAACTTGTTCTTGTACAATAGTTAACATTTCACATTTTATGAATCAATTAAACAAACTACTAGTACATCACAGTATATGTTTTCTCAAAACAAAAATACTTCAACCATAATACTATATACCTGAACTTTAGCCTCAAAAATTTCAAATATTGTATAAAGTTACACTTTGTCGAGACTAACTTTGAATACCACATGTACAAAGTTGTTCGAAATAGTACATATGCAAAACAACAATTCCTTGCCAATTGTAACAAACATATGTATGTTACTTGAACAACAAGGTATATAGCCAAATAATCAACAAACTTGGGCTCTTTCTGTTTGAGCATATTCTCATAATGTATAGATGTACCAGTAGCAATATACCACAATGTTGTCCGGAATAACATGCTCTTTTCACTTACACTTGTTACCTTCAATTAATTAGCATTGGGTAACTTTGCGATCAAAGTTTTCAGGGATATTGAAATCATCCAGTGTCTTTTGCTTCTGACTGAGATTTTGATCTTGCGAGGTACTACAGTTAGCTGAAAAATCAAGAAATTAACTTCATCAAAACCATCGTCCAAAATTTGAAGGATTAAAAGAATCCTATATGACATTAGAAATAGATTAAGGTATGAACTGCCACAATATTCGTTAATAATAGCAAATTGAGTACTAAACCAAACTTCCAAAAATACGAAAGACACAACATATAGACATATTCTATCATTAGAAAATATGATTGCACATCAAGCCCAACAAGAAGAATCACAAGGACAATAGCGACAATATCTATCTGGATATATTAGACTAACAGATAGGCTCCGGTAAATCTGAGTAGTATTTCTAAAGGCAGAGAAAAAATAAAACATATTGTTAGCTTCATTAACTTATATTTTAATGATGACTACTCCTAAATGAAAAGAAGGCATGAATCAAGGAAGAATGACTTGTCTACGATAGATTTGAATGAAGGAAAGAGAGCACAAGCTAACCACAGAAAGAACAGTACAGTCGGACAAATTTGAATATCAGTAAGATAATCCCTTGGGTTACATTAAGAGCAAAACACTGAAAAATCAGAGAAGAAGATTCCATATCTTCTCTTCTTCTCAGATCAATTTCATTGATATCCCAGATCCGAGATTAGTTGAAGATAAGCGAATTTATATCAATTCCATCCTATCCAAGCAACGGTAAAAAAGCAGCAAACAATACAAAAACAGATCATCATCACAAATGTATTAAGCATTAGTTACTGTAATTATTAGTTACAGTAACTAATACTGTTTTAAACTCCCCTATTGTTTTGGAATTAAGGTAGTAGGTTAAGTTTAGCTGTAGGTTGTTTATATCTGTAGTATATAACGTTTGAGTATTAAATGAATAAGATTATCTTTCGACTACTTTGATAGCGCAATTTCCCTTGACCAAAAGCATAGTCACTCTTTTATCACTGTATTCAAAATAGTTTACTAGTGAAAAGAAAACTGTAAGAGTAGGATTTGATCGACAAGTAAATTGGAATTTCTCTGGTCAAGGAGTTCAGAACATGCCACCTGTCTAATCATAAACATTCAAGCCCTAAGGAAACCCTTGTAACTCAAGGGGACAGGATTAGGCGTGATCCGAACTAGCATAGAATTCTTTGTCAACTGTGTCTTTTATCTCTTTATCGTTTTACAATATGTTGTTTTATCTAATTGTCTAAACTCGAGGGTAGCCGACTTGAAGAAATCAACAGTCGGCCAATTATAACTTGACTAACATCCAAAAATAATTATACTAATGTTGTGAGACAAATCATGGATGTGACATTCAATTCTATTCCTTACGGGCTAGGCAGAACTCTCTATACTAAGAGATGTGATTAACGCAATTGACCAAAACACCACCCTACAAGAAATCCATGAGTGATCAATTCCTTTCTCTTAAGGCGGATTACACCAAAGTTCCAAACTCTTTTTAAGTAAGCTATTCATTTCCTCTTATGTACTTTTTACAAGGCTCTCCAATTTTAGTTTCGTGTCATATGCATTGAGTTTAGTTGCAACAAGTGTTTTTGGCATTTGTGGACAATGGGAAGTACGGAAATAGACATAGATTTATATATTTTTATCATGAAATAGACAATACTTTAAGCGAGATAACCACATTTGCACATACTGAAATATCTTGCTCAAATACATATATACATACAAGACAATGACAAGACAGAGCAGTTACCAGTGCTATCCACGCAACTTTCCTTTTTGAATGCATCTTGAATGCTCACTCCTTTCAGAAGCTGATAAGATTATCAAATTGATCATTCTTGTAACTGTAAACCTCAAAACTGGAAAAAAAAGATAGCATCATAGGAAAAAAGGAACCATTAATCAATTAGCACTATGCCTTTGCATAGATTGATTCAATACGATGCAACAATTCCTTTGCAATACTTTTTTGTGAGCCACGCAAAATGTGAATGGCAACATTCAAAATCTTCTTGATGTCAGTGTAAGAAGCAATGGATGTGCAAATGTTTAAAAGATTCGAAGCATGTGGAACCAAATCAATCCTTGAATCAGAGTATCGACAAAGATACTATAAATTGATGCTTCCTCTGACACTCCCAGACATGTTAGCTCGTAGAGCACACTCTAGATAGGAAACATGTCCACATATGTGGCCAGAAATTAATGTTGCGTCACTGTGGATGTAACTGTACCCATCATAGTCCAGATTGATAAGCTTTCTGCAAAGTATACAACAACAGTGTTCCGCAAAAACCATACTCCCTTCAACAGAGATGACAAAATTGGTCTCGGTAAAAGGGTATTCTGCTGCTAAACTGCTACAGATTTGGTTACCAGCCTTACAAGTAATGGCTCTGAAGGAAGAATCAGACAGTAAAGGCTTCATTTTTGTCCCGCAGATGTAGTCCTCTCTTTCATATCTGAGTCAAAATCAATACCATGTAAGTCTTACATCCTCAATAAAGGAAACAAATTGGAGATTCAAAGAAAAAGTTTTATGCCAAGCAGATTCAGCAACTTACAGATATAAAAAAAAAATTCCCTATCTATATGGTGTAATTTTTCAATTAAGCAGGGTCCCTAACTACGTGCACAGACTGTGTAATCATGGACAAAATTCACTTCAAATATAAAACGATAGAAATCAGTGTGGACTAACTAGATATTTGTAATGAATAGGAAACCAAGTTTAAATCTCCATTTTCCTAAATTTTTGAATTCTTGAGAAGTTCACAAAGTTTGACTTCAAAATTAGGACTCAAATAGCCTCTACTGATGGGGTAATAAAATCTTGAATTAAGTAGTGGGTAATAAAGATGGGGAGGTAAAACTCGTTATCCAATTGAAGAATCTCGAAAAGTCTCTTTAAAATAGCCTCTACCAAGCTTCCAAAGTACAAAAATGGAGAAATGAGGATGAATGCAAATATTTTTAAAAAAATCTATCCAGGTCACTTTTACCCTTTGCGATTGGGACCCCATACCTCTCAATTGCAATGTCTAATTCAGGTCAACTAATTAGTTGACCATGTGATTGCGACAAAAGGCCACAGGATCATGATGCTCAAGATGCTATTGCGATTGCAACATACTCCATGTGATCGCGAAGCACAAGACCACATACCAATGCAACCGCGACCAAGAGCCTCACGATGCAAACAATACTTAACGTGCATCATATACAACATATAAGCAAACACCAAGACTCAACAAAATCACCTTATGAACCCTCAGGATTCATTCAAAATTTGCACATACACAAACTAGATATGCTACCCAACCAAACTTAACGTTCCACACTCAATGAATATTTGGACAAGTATACAAAATCTCCTTGACCCAGTATCTGTTTAAGTAGAAATAAAATAATTTTTAGTCAAAAACACTAAATTTCCCCCGGACCTCTTAAAATTCAAACAAGACTGCACGTAGGACTCAAAATTAAATCTAATGGTGTCATCGAAATTCCAATTCGAGCGTTCAAACTCCAAACGTTGACTTAAGTCTACTCTTGGCCTAATTATACTTAAACTTCAACTTCAAGAGCTCAAATCCACGAAAGGGTCTCCATGAGAACAACTAAACCTCTAGACCAAATTCTGCATTCCAGAGCTGATGGGACAGACTAAAGTTCCTTCCGTGACTCATAGCTCTAATTATTGCCAAAACCTTCTTTTAACAACTTGAGGTCTCCAAAAATCTAACACTTCCAAAAGTCTCATCTTCCCAATCTGATTTCAAAACCAACATCATAAACTGAAAAACATGACTTGGGCAACTATCGAGAGGGGCAAAATGATAAATTTTCCAAAAGTTTTTTAAAAATGGCCTTCAGGGTCGTCATTACAAGAGGTTGTGATGGTTCAGACACGTACAAGGAAGATGCACAAATGAGTTACTGCAGAATTGTGAGAGGTTGGCTATGAATGGTTTCAAGAGAGGCAGGGTAGGCCAATGAAACATTAGGGAGATAAGATTAGGCATGATATATCGCAACTTAATTTTACCAAGGACACGACCTTAGATAGGGATTATGGAGGTCGCAAATTAGGGTAGAAGGTAAGTTAGATAGTTAAGTGTTTCTTCACTTATTTCTTATAGTTAACGGATTATGGAGGTCGCAAATTAGGGTCGTAGTATTATCCTTATAGTTTCTTCTCTTTGAGTTTGGTAAAAAAAATTTCGAATTTGTAACAATGTATACTTCAACATTAAGGATATGTTGGTACCTTTAGAAAATCACAAAAGAAAAAAAAGTGTAGTACTTACAAGAATGCTAAGAACTATAAAAGTTGATATGAATCCACTAATCCTATGTCTTTATACCAAAAATATATATGTTAATTATGTCTTGAATTTTTCCGTTGTTTATTTTAGGAAACTATAATTCCTATTGGTTTAGAAGACCCTTTGTCCTAATAGATTTGGAAAAGGAAAATATTACTTTTATAGGATTAGAAAATAGGTTGGGCGTTTACTTGGGATCTATATATTGGGGAGATAGATATGGATCCTATAACATGGTATATTATACACAATGTAGGATAAGAGACTCTTAAGTATTGTAAGCTTCATCTTTTCTTTCACAGTAGAAAACTCTCTCTGTAGGCCTAACTGAACTTCTCTAAAATCCTTTTATTATTCTCTTCTCTACTTTTTTTGTTTTGTTTTTGATTGTGTTCTAGTTAATCCACGATAGTTCTGCGTGAATAAATATAAAATGCAGCTCCATTTAAACTTGTGAATGAAGTTGGATATATATTAAAATTTCCTACTATTTAACTCCTTCAACCTTTAAGTTTGGTTTTAATTCATTTCTTTTTGTAGTTCAATAATTGTTTTACCCTGTTTTTTATTTTTGTTCAGGTTGATTTGTAAGATTGTCTATACTATCTTGCTATAAGTTTTTCGTTATGTTATTTCTTTCTCTATACTACTTATGACTGTTTTTTATCTTGAGCTGAGGGTCTATCATAAATAGTCTCTCTACCTAGATAGTAATAAGGTCAACGTAGACTTTATCCTCTTCAAATCTCAATTTGTTGGATTTCATTGGCTATTTTTCTGTTGTGGATAATTAAACATTATAAAACAGGTGACTAATATTTAATTATCCACAACCATTCCAAATAATTTCAGTACGAACAACACAATTGTGTGTATACAATTTGACGACCAAAAATGGATATCAATGACTTCCCCAATAATTTCTTATGTAAATAAGCACCCTCAAAGTTTATATATATATATATATATATATATATATATATTATATATATATATATTATATATATATATATATATATATATATATATATATATATACTTCCTGTCGGTAGAGTGTCACGACCCAAAACCGCGCCGCGACTGGCACCCACACTTACCCTCCTATGTGAGCGAACCAACCAATCTAAACCCCTAACATTTCAATATAATATCAACAGAAAGTAATGCGGAAGACTTAAATTCATTAATATAAACCAATTCAATAACTTCTAAAATTCAACATCTATTATTCCCCAAAATCTGGAAGTCATCATCACAAGAACATCTATCCTCAATTACTAAAACTAAGAGTATCTAAGAAAGCTAAAATAAGTAATAGCTAGTCCATGCCAAAGATTCGAGGCATCAAGACATGAAGAAGAAGATCCAGTCCAAGCTAGAAGCCTTAGCTCACCCTAAATTCCGGTGAAATGAAGACTGGCTAGAGTTGCGGTTGATTTGAAGACGACAACACGTTTGCTGCACTCCACAAATAACAAGGAAGAAAACATAAAAGTAGGGGGTCAGTACAAACACAAGTACTGAGTAGATATCATCGACCAACTCAAAATAGAAAACAATATATATCAAGTAATATCATAAAATCAACTACAATACTCAACATGTAGCAACAACAAGTATTATAATCATTAATACGTACCGCCAAGTTCACACATGAGGACTCAAGCCTCAATATCATACTCATTTGGGAATTAGGTTCATTAGATTGAGTATATTAACATCATTCAAGATTCATTATCTTTATTTATCTTGTGTCAGTACGTGAAACTCCGCTCCAGATACTATCCTGGTGTCGTAACGTGACACTCCGATCCATATTCTATCCTGGTGCCGGAACGTGGCACTCCGATCCTCATTCTATCCTGGTACCGGAACGTGGCACCCGATCCATATACTATCCTGGTGTCGGAATGTGACACTCTGATCCTCATATACTATCCTGGTACCGGAACGTGGCACCCGATCCATATACTATCCTGGTGTTGGAACGTGACACTCCGATCCTCATATACTATCCTGGTACCGGAACGTGGCACCCGATCCTCTATTTCTATCCTGGTACCGGAACGTGGCACCCAATCCCCTAATCTCACTACTTTCGTTCATCAAGCCTTCTTTTATACCAAGGCATCATCATTAACAAAGTAGATTAGGGTTTCTTTTCAAGATTTAGGATTCAATAGCTTCATCATGCTTATTTTATCACAATTATATAATCATATTCATGCAAGCATACAATTAAGCATATAGAAGGGTTTTACAATACTACCAATACATATCATTCTCTTTTAAGAGTTTACTACGAATAGCATAAAACCATAACCTACCTCCACCGAAGAATTTTGATCAACCAAGCAATTTTCCAAACCTTTGTTCTTCTCTTCGTTTCTCCTCTTTCTCGTTCAATCCTCTCTCTCTCTTTGTTCTTTCTATTTTTCTTATTCAAACCCTCTTTCTTTTACCCTAATTAGCATATAATTAAGTATGAAAGATGGCAATAATAACCCACTAATTACTCAAGGTTACCTCTTTTATCCCCCCCAAGTAGTTAGACTTATTAACATTAACCCACTAACTTTATAATTAAAGCAGGAATAGTCAAAAACGTCCCTTATAACATTTAAAGAAATCCGACCAAGCCTGGGATTACGCAGCCTGTGACGGCCCGTCGTGCCTGCGACGGTCCGTCCTGCAGGTCCGTCACAAAGTTCAGAGACTCAATTTCCTTGAAGAGTCTGTGACGGTCTGTCGTACCCACGATGGTCCATCCTGCCATGTCGTCACGAAGTTCAGAGAGTCGATTTCAGTACCCAATTTCAGAATTTCTAAGTGTTTTGAAACGAGACACCCTCGACGGTCCGTCGTGCCCATGACGGTCCGTCGTGGGGTCCGTCGTCTCAGCCAGTTTTCCAGAAATAAAATCTGCTGCTCAAAACGACTAAACAGGTCGTTATAATAGATACCAATTTACCCATCGTTCGTCCTCGAACGATCACAAGAAGAAAAACAAGGGCGAGAAGTAGTACCTTAATCTGTGAACAGATGTGGGTATCTTTCTTGCATATCAGCCTCCTTCTCCCAAGTGGCTTCTTCAACCAGTCCATTCTTCCATTGAACCTTGATGGATGCAATCTCCCTCGACCTCAACTTGCGGACTTCTCTAGCTAAAATAGCAACAGGCTCCTCCTCATTAGACAAATTCTCATCAAGCAAAACTGAATCCCAATGGATAATGTAGTTTCCATCCCCATGGTATCTTTTCAACATAGACACATGAAATACCGGATGCACTCCGGACAGCCCTGGAGGCAAGGCTAATTCGTAAGCCACCTCCCCTACTCGCTTAAGTACTTCAAAGGGACCAATATACCTTGGGCTAAGCTTACCTCGCTTACCGAACCGCATCACCCCTTTCATGGGCGAAACCTTCAACAAGACTTGTTCACCCTCCATGAACTCCAAGTCTCTAACCTTTCGATCTGCATATTCCTTTTGCCTGCTTTGAGCCGCTAAAAGATTTTCTTGAATAGATTTCACTTTCTCCAATGAATCCCTCAAAAGGTCAGTACCCCAAGGTCTAACCTCAAATGCATCAAACCAACCAATGGGAGACCTACACCTCCTCCCATACAATGCTTCAAATGGAGCCACGTCAATACTGGAGTGATAGCTATTATTGTATGAAAACTTTGCCAAAGGTAAGAAGCTATCCCAATGGCCACCAAATTCTATCACACATGCACGAAGCATATCCTCCAACACTTGAATCGTTCACTCAGACTGACCATCGGTCTGAGGGTGAAATGCGGTACTAAGATCCAACCTAGTACCTAATTCAGCATGCAATGTTTTCCAAAACTTAAAAGTAAATTGCGTACCCCTATCTGATATAATGGATAGTGGGACTCCATGCAACCGAACAACTTCTGAGATATAGATTTTGGCTAACTTCTCTGCATTGTAAGTCACCTTGATAGGAATGAAATGAGCAGACTTAGTTAACCTATCAACAATCACCCAAATTGAGTCATACTTGCCCATTGTCTTTGGAAAAACAACCACAAAGTCCATTGCAATTCTCTCCCACTTCCAATCCAGAATGGGCATTCTCTGAAGTGTTCCTCCAGGCCTCTGGTGTTCAAACTTTACTTGTTGACAGTTTGGACATTTGGCAATATAATCAACAATATCACGCTTCATTCTACTCCACCAAAAGTGTTGCTTTAGGTTACGATATATCTTGGTTGCACCAGGGTGTATAGAATACCTTGAACTATGAGCCTCTGTCAGAATAGTGTTGATCAAATCATCGACGCGGGGTACACATACCCTTCCCTTAATCCACAACACACCTCCCTCATCGATTGTTGCTTCCTTAGCCTCTCCTCGCAACACTTTATCTCGGATCCGGATCAATTTCTCATCATTAAACTGCTTTCTCTTAATCTTGTCAAGGAAGGAAGATCTTGCCTCCACACAAGCCAAGATTCCTCCCTTCTCATTTACCTCTAACCTCATAAAGTCATTAGCCAGAATCTGAACTTCTCTAGCCAATGGGCGTCTAGAAACTTGCAAATGAGCTAGAATTCCCATGCTTCCGGCCTTTCTACTTAGAGCATCTGCCATGACATTAGCTTTTCCCGGATGATACAAGATTATGATATCGTAGTCCTTCAGTAGCTCCATCCATCTCCTCTGTCTCAAGTTCAAATCCTTCTGAGTAAAAACATATTGTAGGCTACGATGATCCGTATAGACCTCACACTTAACCCCATATAAATAGTGCCTCCATTGCTTTAATGCAAATACTACCGCGGCCAACTCCAAATCATGGGTCGGATAGTTATGTTCATGCACCTTTAATTGCCTTGAAGCATAAGCAATTACATTCTTCTCTTGCATTAGCACTGCACCCAAACCAGAATAGGATGCATCACAATAAACAATGAAATTCTTACCTTCTACTGGCAAGGTAAGAATTGGTGCAGTAGTCAACAAGGTCTTGAGCTTCTGAAAGCTTTCCTCACACTCGTCCAACCATACAAATGGAACATTCTGCCTAGTCAAGCTTGTCAATTGGGAAGCAATAGAAGAGAACCCCTTGATAAATCAGCGGTAGTAGCTAGCTAAACCAACAAAGCTCCTTAATTCTGACAGATTAGTAGGTCTTACCCAATTCTTCACTGCTTCAATCTTAGATGGATCCACCATCACTCCATCCTTAGAAACCACGTGCCCCAAGAAGGACACTGCATCTATCCAAAACTCATACTTAGAGAACTTGGCATAAAGCTTTTTCTCCCTCAACATTTCCAATACAATTCTCAAGTGCTCTTCATGTTCGTTCTTGCTCTTTGAGTAAACCAATATATCATTAATAAATACGATCACAAAGAGATCCAGATATGGCTTAAAAATCCCATTCATCAAACTCATGAAAGCAACAGGGGCGTTCGTAAGCCCAAAAGACATTACTAAGAACTCATAATGCCCATATCTGGTCCGAAAAGCAGTCTTTGGCACATCCGTTGCCCGTATTTTCAATTGATGATAACCGGATCTCAAGTCAATCTTAGAGAAGACACAAGCACCTTGTAACTGATCGAACAAGTCATCAATGCGAGGAAGAGGATACTTGTTCTTAATAGTTACCTTATTCAGTTGTCTATAGTCTATGCACATCCGAAAACTTCCATCCTTCTTCTTCACAAACAAAACCGGAGCACCCCAAGGAGATGCACTTGGTCTAATAAAGCCTTTGCTTAACAACTCTTGAAGTTGGGCCTTTAACTCTCTTAACTCCGCGGGAGCCATTCTATAAGGGGGTACAGAAATGGGGCGAGTACCCGGTTCCAAATCAATGCCAAAGTCATATCTCTATCCGGTGGCATACCAGGAATATCTGCAGGGAACACATCCAAAAACTCACGGACTACCGAAACCGACTCAATTGGAGGTACTTGGGTAGTGTCATCCCTGAGATGTGCCAAGAAAGCTAAACACCCTTTACTAACCATTCTCTTAGCACGAAGAAGAAAGGAGATGATACGAACCGGAGTGGAAGTGTAGTCGCCCTCCCACACTAACGGATCTGTCCCAGGCTTGGCTAACGTCACGGTTTTAGCATTACAATCCAAGATTGTAAAATTTGGAGAAAGCCAAGTCATACCCTGAATTACATCGAAGTCAACCATTTCTAAGATGACCAAGTCTACATAAGTATTGCTCCCCATAAAATTCACCAAACAAGACCTATATACTTTTTTAACTATCACAGACTCACCCACCGGAGTAGAAACACGAATAGGCATGTCAAGCAATTCACAAGGTAAATTAAGACCAATAGCAAATGAAGAAGATACATAAGAAAATGTGGATCCAGGATCAAACAATACAGAAGCCATGCAATCACAAACCGAAAGATTACCTGTGATGACAGCATCATATGTCTCTGCTTCAGATCTCCCAGGGAAAGCGTAACAATGGGCCCCATTACTTGTCTGTCCGTTGCCCCTACCATGTTGTGATGTAGTGGCTCCAGTTTGCCCATCAACCCGGCCGTTTTGGTGACCACCATTACCTCGACCACCACGTCCTCCAGGATGACGGCCCCTTCCATGACCACCTCGACCTCTGACTGTGGGAGGTCTGTAACTCTGTCTTGGACAATACCTCTTAATGTGTCCAGTCTCCCCACATCCATAACATTCTCTGGATTCAAGCATCGGTCTCTCAGAGAAGTGTTGACCGGTAAGGGGTGGACCCCCAACTACAGTCTATAGTGAAGACTGAATTGGTCGGACTGAGTATCCTCCTGAACCCTGTCCTCTAGAGTAAAAACCATTAAACTCACCTCCCTTTCGAAACCTTTTTGATGTCGACGCCACGGTGAAGTCATCTGGCTTTACTCCTTCACCTCTATCACGAAGTCTACTACTTCCTGAAAGGATTTCGCTGTAGCCGCTACCTGTATGGCTGAAATCCGCAACTCTGGCCTCAACCCCTTCACAAAACGGCGAATCCGCTCTTGTGGACTGAAACAAAGCTGGGTGGCATATCTGGAAAGTGCACGAAACCTAGCCTCATATGCAGTAACCGACATCCTACCTTGCTCTAGGCTCAAGAACTCATCTCTTTTCCTATCCCTCAAAGTCCGGGGGATATACTTCTCCATAAACAAGCTAGAGAATGAGTCCCAAGTCATAGGTGGTGCCTCTATTGGTTGACACTCAACATGTGACCGCCACCACATTTTGGCGTTCCCTTTAAACTGATAAGTCACAAACTCAACACCAAACCGTTCTACTATACCCATCTTGTGTAGTAGCTCATGACAGTCAACCAGAAAATTGTAGGCATACTCAGATTCGGCACCCTTGAAGACTGTAGGTTTCAATTTCAAGAACTTACTGAAAAGTTCATGGTGATCATTTGTCATTATAGGCCCTCTAGTCAGACGAGGAAACGTTCCCATTTCCAATGAGGCATCCATGCGGGGAGCCCCAGCAGCGGCATATTGTACCTCTGGAACCTGAGGTGCTGGTGCAGAAAACACTGGCGGTGTCTGACCCTGATCATATAACCCGCTAAGGTAAGCAAGAACCTTATTTAACATCTCTGGGGTAGGTTGGGGTGGCCATCCCTCACTCTGTACATGTTCATTCTCCCCTTCCTCACCCTCTCTTACCACTTCTTCAGTCGGTGGAGGAGTCACTGCCCTAGTACTAGATGGGCTAGGTGCTTGACCTTTTCCTCTAGAGGACGTCCTCCCACGACCTCCTCCACGGCCTCTCGCCACTACTCCTCTCCGAGTTACAGCCCCAGTGGCTTGCTCAGACGCATCTTGTCTTGCCGGTGTTGGTGTTGGTGTTGTCGTTGCTCTAGTTCAAACCATCTGCGAAATAGAATGAAGATGGTCAGATACCAATTTGTATCACCTAGATACCAATTGGATCCAAGTAAAATCACGAAAGAAAGAATGAAAGAATGGAATTTTCCTAAAGTCTTATAGCCTCTCAAAGAAAAGTAAAGGCGTCCCCCTACCGTTCCTTAAGACTCTACTAGACTCGTTCTTGTGTGATGAGACCAACGAACCTGATGCTCTGATACCAAGTTTGTCACGACCCAAAACCGCGCCGCGACTGAAACCCACACTTACCCTCCTATGTGAGCAAACCAACCAATCTAAACCCCTAACATTTCAATATAATATCAACAGAAAGTAATGCGGAAGACATAAACTCTTTAATATAAACCAATTCAATAACTTGTAAAATTCAACATCTATTATTCCCCAAAATCTGGAAGTCATCATCACAAGAACATTTATCCTCAATTACTAAAACTAAGAGTATCTAAGAAAGCTAAAATAAGTAATTGCTAGTCCATGCCGGAGATTCGAGGCATCAATACATGAAGAAGAAGATCCAGTCCAAGCTAGAAGCCTTAGCTCACCCTGAATTCCGGTGAAATGAAGACTGGCTAGAGTTGCGGTTGATTTGAAGACGACGGCACGTTTGCTGCACTCCACAAATAACAAGGAAGAAAACATAAAAGTAGGGGGTCAGTACAAATACAAGTACTGAGTAGATATCATCGGCCAACTCAAAATAGAAAACAGTGTATATCAAGTAATATCATAAAATCAACTACAATACTCAAGTTGTAGCAACAACAAGTATTATAATCATTAATCTGTACCGCCAAGTTAACACATGAGGACTCAAGCCTCAATATCATACTCATTTGGGAATTAGGTTCATTAGAGTAAGTATATTAACATCATTCAATATTCATTATCTTTATTTCTCTTGTGTCGGTACGTGACACTCCGCTCCATATACTATCGTGGTGTCAGAACGTGACACTCCGATCCATATTCTATCCTGGTGCCGGAACGTGGCACTCCGATCCTCATTCTATCCTGGTACCGGAACGTGGCACCCGATCCATATACTATCCTGGTGTTGGAACGTGACACTCCGATCCTCATATACTATCCTGGTACCGGAACGTGGCACCCGATCCATATACTATCCTGGTGTCGGAACGTGACACTCCGATCCTTATATACTATCTGGTACCGGAACGTGGCACCCGATCCTCTATTTCTATTCTGGTACCTGAACGTGGCACCCTATCCCCTAATCTCACTACTTTCGTTCATCAAGCCTTCTTTCATACCAAGGCATCATCATTAACAAAGTAGATTAGGGTTTCTTTTCAAGATTTAGGATTCAATAGCTTCATCTTGCTTATTTTATCATAATTGTATAATCATATTCATGCAAGCATACAATTAAGCATATAGAAGGGTTTTACAATACTACCAATACATATGATTCACTATTAAGAGTTTACTACGAATAGCATAAAACCATAACCTACCTCCACCGAAGAATTTTGATCAAGCAAGCAATTTCCCAAAGCTTTGTTCTTCTCTTCGTTTCTCCTCTTTCTCGTTCAATCCTCTCTCTCTCTCTTTGTTCTTTCTGTTTTTTTTATTCAAACCCTCTTTCTTTTACCCTAATTAGCATATAATTAAGTATGAAAGATGGCAATAATAACCCACTAATTACTCTAGGTTACCTCTTTTATCCCCCCAAGTAGTTAGACTTATTAACATTAACCCACTAACTTTATAATTAAAGCAGGAATAGTCAAACGTCCTTTAAAACATTTAAAGAAATCCGACCCAGCCTGGGATAACGCAGCCTGTGACGGCCCGTCGTGCCTGCGACGGTCCGTCCTGCAGGTCCATCACAAAGTTCAGAGACTCAATTTCCTTGAAGAGTCTGTGACGGTCCGTCGTACCCACGACGGTCCGTCCTACCATGTCATCACAAAGTTCAGAGAGTCGATTTCAGTACCCAATTTCAGAATTTCTAAGTGTTTTGAAACGAGACACCCTCGACGGTCCGTCGTGCCCATGACGGTCCGTCGTGGGATCCGTCGTCTCAGCCAGTTTTCCAGAAATAAAATCTGCTACTCAAAACGACTAAACAGGTCGTTACATAGAGTCATTGGATAATGATCTAAATCCATTGTTCTTTTAAGTAATTAATGGATATTCAATATAATTCTCAAAGAGTATTAGAGATATCAATTACTCTCATTTAATATGAGAACATAACAAAGTTTACTCCTAGCAGCATTATACAAATTTTAACATTTTTTTGGTAAACTGCAAGTACTTGTAACTAGTATGATAACATTCACGTTTCACAGAAAAGGAAACAATAAAATTCTACGTAAATATTAGAGATGGAACAAAGTCCATGGTCAAAGATACAAATGTAAAGGCCAAGAGGGAGAGAGAGGTGATTTAGAGTCGGTCCTTACACATAACTCGGTAAATATTAAATTTATTTGGAAGTTCAGTATACACACTGATCCATGTTGTTATTACTGTTTCTTTTAGTTGATGCAAACAACTAAATAAATCTCTACATGATATATACCGAAGAGCCTTGTTGAAGCTAACCTTTTGAGCTTGACGACTGTTTTGAAGGAATCATCCAACTGAATGAGGAAAGAATTGATCGATATCCATACCAAGATACTTAGATTAGAGATATTTTTTAACTGAAGTCTTACTTCTGAAGGTATTTTTTTTCCATCTTTCGGTGCCTGAAAACGCTCCGGAAGATACAAATATCTATCTTTGAAGGTGCCTAAGTTTGTAGCTCTTCTACCTGTCCTCCAACCCCACTTATCACCAACATTTGGCCAACCCATGGGAGCATATGGTAAACCTTCACCATATTCATACTCAGAAACTGGATACAGTTGAAGCCCTCTTTCATTGATTGTAGATGAACTCTCATTATCTACAACAAGTGCAAGACTCTCCCCAACCTCCTCCTTGGCTGATATTTAGCTGAAAATCTCTAACTCTGTTGATACCAATGAAATTCTGAAATCATAGAAAAAATAAAAAAGAAAATAAATGTCAAAGTCCATATCAGAAAGCAAATTCTTTTTGGCTATAAAAACTATAGTTCATATGAAAATAAATGTAAGAACTACAAGTATTGGCAACCTGACCAGCAGTATGCTTGTATAGTGCAGCATTCTTGACATAAACATTTGAATTTATAAAACACTTTATCGGTTTCCTCTCATTAATGCTATGTTTTGAATTTACATTACCCCTAGTTTTAGAAGAAACAATCAGCTCAACTATATTTTTAATTAAACTTACTATTTATAGGAGACAATTCCATTTAGAATCGGAAGTGATAGTAAGCGCTTTTATTTAGTGGCGGAACTAGTTTCTCGCAATGTAGTCATTTGGACCCCCTTCACTGAAAAAATATACCGTGCATTTATGGCAGACCCAATCTTCCTAGTTATGTGTAAATTGTTGAATCCCCTTGACATAAGGGAAGATACTAGTGTATTGGCCAATGGGGTTCAAAATTTGTTTTAGAGATTCAAATCTTAAGTGTACATTGTATTATTTATCTCAAAATTTATTTCTGAATCTCTATAAGCCTATGCTATAAGTGCATCTACCAACTGCAGATTAATTGTTTACAAATAGCAACCTGCACTAGATACATTTCGGTAAGATGTTACATGTTACTCTACAAAGTAACAAACATTTGGGTGATAGCTTTCACTCTACCACTAGTATATAGTTTTTTTCCAGGTAGTCCTTTTCATGTTAAGTGGTCAGGAGCACTGATACAATCGAGAAGAACATGAAATTAAGATGGAGTAAAGAAGACAATAAAAGGCTTCTAACACAAATGAGTATATTTACCTACTTGAAGGGGAAAAAATATATTTTTTAAGAATTGAGGACAAGTATATTAATTAATAAAAAACCCTGATTGAATTTGAGAACATCATGAGAGATTAGGGATTTGACTAAACTGGTTCTCATGCTAATCCCAGACAAACACCACAAACATAAAATTCAAAATCAAAGGAAAAAGAAAAAAAAATCAAAACCCTAAAACGGTCTTGTTAAATGGGAAGACTGTAATAACATTTTATTAGTGTTCAAAAACTTTTATACTCCATTCATGTGTGTGTGTGCGTGCGCGTGCGTGCGTGCGTGCGTGCGTGTGTGCTTGTGTGCGTGCGTGAGTATGTGCGTGCGTTCGTGCGTGTGTGTGTGTGTGTGCGTGTGTGCGTGCATGCGTGTGTGTGTGTGTGTGTGCGTGTGTGTGTGTGTGCGTGTGTGGTGTGCGCGTGTGTGTGCGCGTGTGGGCGTGCGTGTGTGTGTGCGCGCGTGCGTGTGTGTGTGCGTGTGTGCGTGTGCGTGTGTGTATGGGCGTGTGTGCGTGTGTGCCTGTGTGTGTGTGTGTGTGAAATACTAAAGAAACACTCAAGTGTTTACAAATTTTAATGAAAGACAAAAGAAACATGTTTGCTGAGCTCATGTAAAGTTGCGTGTTGCGCACTATACATCTAGGTCGATATAAATACTTGATAACCTCTGCTCTTTGTAAGGAAAAAACCAAAGGGATTTTATCTCAATCAAAGATTACTTTAGTCCTTGATCGAGGCGATTTAGTTTATCTCTATAAAATAGCTAATTGCATTTGTGGTATTATAATATACTCCAACATGTGAATAAAAATTGTGCATTGGCTTCTCTATTGCATAGCATGTATGAACACATAATTTAGTATGAATTTATCAATACAATTTCACTGTCTACTAGTTTATATATATTGCATTTTCAATTTTTTTTTTATGATGGATCTTTCAATCATCATTTGGAGGTGCAAGATAGGAATTAAATTAAAAGAAAAATGAAAAAGTAGCATAGGAAAAACATAGAGTTAATATCACGAAAAAGTAAGCATTTATAATTATAGTGAGATATATGTATATGTCTACTAAGTATATGACACAACTTGTAAAGTTATATGTCAACTAAATATATGACAAAAGTCGTAAATTAACCTAGACAATGACTAATAGAATTGTTCATCCAATAGGTAAAGGGTGTTAGACACAACTCGTAAAGTTATCCTCCCTTGCAATTTATAGGCCAACGATAAAATTTAAATAAATCATTGTAGATCAAATTTCTTGGATCTTTAGTGATCAAACTCTGAATGTATTGCAGCATAGCTCCCTGGAAAATAGAAAAATTAAGAAGATTAAAAGGATGACTGCATTACACATAAATTATATCTTCATTAACGCACAAATAATCCTCATGCACCATTTTTTTCATCAAAGGGCAATGATCACCAGTGGGAAGTCACCCTAAATAAAAGTCCAGGGTGTAAGAAGATCATATACCATCCAAACAAAAAATTTGAATACGAACTAGTAAAAATGTCCATGTAAAACTACAATTAATCTCGCTTAGAGGGACAACCCAATTCAGGCTCAGAAGTTTAAACTACTGTATTAACAATCCAGAGGAGAACTTAAGCCATTTAACAAAACGACATAGTATTGACAATCGGTTGTTTACATAAATTTAAGCAGTTAGAAAGACATATATATCAAATTTGTGAAGTAATCTGATGGAATCCATATTCTTTTTCAATTTGTAATTGTTTGCTAACTTGTAGATTGATGGAACCTCACTTGCCAAAGAAATAAAATTTCAAATATGATGTTTTGAAGATCCACTCTGTCATATATCCCATATATACGACTACGCCACTTATATTACAGGAAAAATCCTACAAAAATTCCCAATTCGCATTCACCTCGTAAGGAGTATTACACTTTTAAATTATACATAGCTCATGTATCATATCGAAAATAGTCGATAAAACTGAACTCATTAAGCTTATGTTTTGTCCATCACTATGTATAGACATAAAGTTTAGTGAATGTAACCATGCATATAAATATTACCATCACAAGCAATAACCAAATTAATGATAAAGTGGTAATACTAATAATTTATCTGTGCAAGTCAAACTTCTGGATAACAAATGAGAGAGCACTTACATGTGAAGAGTAGTGCAACCACGAGAGGCAACACATGTTAGCGCCAGATATATTGATACCTATAATTTCTAATAAACAAAGTATGAGAACCTGATCCAAAAAAATGTGTACATTCAAGTAAATTTTATGTATTCCAACAAATAACGCATAATTTAGCAGCAAAGGAACGAACAAAGATAACTTCCATGATATTGGTGAGCGAAATATTACATCTGATATTTCTAGAAAAAGCTCCACAAATATGATCACTCTTCAACGTTATCACCTCTGCTAACTGTGGAAATAAATCTTAGCAACAACTAATTTGTCAGCCATACTTGTTGAAATTATAGCCACAAATGTGAAAATTGGTAGCCAACAATGTGAAAGTTGGTAGCTACATTTGTTGAAGTAGGTAGTAAAAGTTTGGTATAATGTTTGGTATAAGCTTGGTAGAGTTAGGTAGCAAATTTTTTGTTGAAATTGGATACCACATTATGTCATTAATGATGTTTTCCAAACTCTATAATAGAGTAGCAATTGAACCCTTGAAGACACACCAAAATAGAGAAGCAATAGAGAGTAGAGAGAGTAATCCACAATCTAGTTCTTAGTTTGTGAGAAAATAGTGTGCAAGTAATATTATTGTGAGTTGTAAGAAATAAAAGAGTGTTGAGTAGTAGTCTTTTAACACTACCAACTTTTTCATCAATATTATTGTATTACTTTTTCGGGTATCATATTTACCCATTTTAATATTTGGTGTCGTTGTTAATCTCTTCCTATTGCTAATTAGTTTGGACATTATCCAGGGTGATTATCATTTTGTCCAACAACGTAGTATCAAAGTCATGACAAATAATAGTTCGTTTTCCTTTCAATACCCCCGTCTCACAAGAGAAAATTATGAAAAATGGTGTCTACTAATGAAAGCTTTTCTTGGCTCTCAAGATGTTTGGGATATTGTAAACACAGGGTATACAAAACCCGCAAATGAGAAAACTTTGCCCTCCAATGAAAAGGAGGTCTTGTTAAAGACAAGAAAGAAAGATCAACAGGCCTTCACTCTTATCCATCAATGTTTGGATGATGGCATGTTTGAGAAGGTGGCTGATGCAACCACCTCAAAAGAAGCGTGAGAGATTTTAAAAAATTCTTTCCAAGGAGTTGATAAAGTAAAGAAGATAAAACTTCAAACTCTAAGGGCTGAGTTTGAAGTTTTAAAAATAAAAGAATCTGAATCCATTTCGGAGTACTGTTCAAGATTGATGGATGTTTTAAATCAACTAAGAATATATGGGGAGGAAGTAGATGATGTTCGTGCGTAGAAAAGATCTTTCGTTCTTTAACACCTAAATTTGATTATGTGGTGTGTGCTATTGAGGAGTCTAAAGATCTAGAGTCTATGATGGTAGATCAATTGGAAGGTTCTTTACAAGCCCATGAAGCAAAAATTAAAAGGAGAAAAGAAGAGCCACTAGAGCAACTTCATAAAACTCATGCATACTTCAAAGGATTTGAAGGTGAGAAAAGTTAGGAAATGGACAATGGCGAGGCCGTGGAGGTCGTGGAGGCCGTGGAAGAGGAAGAAGTTGTACAAATCATTTCAACAATGATGATAAAGGTCACCAGTCATTTAGAGGTCGTGATCATAGTCAACGAGGAGGCAGAGGACGTGGAGCCTATCAAGGTACAAATGAAATGAGGTATGACAGATCTAAAATTGAGTATTATAACTGTCATAAAATGGAACATTAGTCTTGGAATGTCATAGTAATGTTGAAGATAAAGTTAATCTTGTTGACAATTCTTATATTAACCTGTATTTGTAAGGTTAACCAATAAACAGAAACATAAATAAGATGAAGCAGAAAATACATAAAATACAAAAAGTAATCCGAGTCCACAGAAACTAGTGTGTGTCCTTAAGAAATTTAATCCCCTCACTGTACCCAAGGATATGGATTAATTTCTCCCAAGATAAAACGGAATAAACATGTTAAAGAAATAGCGGTACCTCAAATTTCCTTAACTTCACCAAACTTTAGAACACCAACAAGTCACACAGACTCAGTCGATCGACACTTTCATTATATTTGAGAGAAAAATAAATGCAGAGAAGGAAAAAAAATTCAGAATTTGATAAATCAAAAATTGACTTCCTTTCATAGCCATTTTCAGCAAGAAATGTGTCTGTTCAGAGAAATCTGTTCAGACCCGTTTATTCGTGAAAGTTGTGTCTTTTGGAAAAACTAACAGCTTTTCAGAAGTATGTGTCTGTTAGGAAAATAACGACTTTTTGAAAGTAACGACTTTTCAGAAATGGTAACAACTTTTCGAAATGTTACCGTTACCCGCAAATTTATAAGAGATAATATTAACTGGATTTATTTGATTTAACAAAAACTGATTCAATAAATTTTGTCCAAAAAATTTATCAATCAATCACATCATTTGCCAAATCCGAATCCAAAGCCGAGGCCGAGCCGAGCGAGCGCCGACGACGACGGTGCGAGGGGTATCTTCTTCTTAGCCCTTTAAGACATAATGGAAGTGTTTCCTTATAAAAGGACAACAATTTCCCTTTCTTTTGCCGATATGGGAGAAATGACTTTTCATTTGCACTTTGCAAATGACTATTCATTTTCCCTCCAAGATAGTTCCCTCACTTTTCATATTCTCTCTTTTCTTTTGTTATTCACACTTGCTAAACCCCAACAATCTCCCATATGAATGAGGAAGGCTAGTGTTAAAACATATGCATGAAAAAACTTATGTGTCTTGTAGGTAAAGGTTAATCGCATCTGGATAAGTAGGTTTCCCTTTAAACTTTCCATTGTGAACATATATCGGATATACTCGGTCAATCGGTAGATTTGATATCTTTGAACCGTCGAGCTTTTGTGTATACCTAGACAACATATGTCACACAATCAACCCTTGAACTGTTCTTAGTTCTCATTGTTTTGTTCGTTTCAGCCATGAACACATCTTGGATAGTAAGTGTTTAAAGAACTGGCCTTACCGGATTCTCCTTGAAGCGGCTTACACTTCACACTTACATAGGTGATTTCTAAATGTGTTATCCCATAGATACACCATTTGATATTCCTTGTATCAAACTTAAAAACTATTAAAAAGTCCTTATGTCTTTATCCTGGTTATTAAACATTGTCTCATCATGAGAATGGACCATAAAATAATAATTTTTCTTGACAATGTTGAACCGTAATCAATGACTTTGTTTTATCTCCTTGAACCTAGATCTTGGGATCTACAGTCTTCTAGGTAGAGTTACCGTCAGGATGAATTGTTCTCGGCCGTAGTCCCATTCCCATCGATTATTTCTCAACTCCTTCTCTATTTAGGCCTTTTGTAAGTGGATCCGACACATTATATTTTGACTTCACACAGTCAATTGTGATAATTCCACTAGAGAGTAGTTGTCTCACAGAGTTATGTCTTCATCTTTTGTGACGAGACTTTCCATTATACATGATGCTTCCAGCCCTTCCTATTGCAGCTTGACTATCACAGTCTATGCATGTAGGGGCTATTGGTTTGGGCCAAACTGGAATATCTTCTAAGAAATTTAGTAGCCATTCAGCTTCTTCACCTTCCTTGTCTAAAACAATGAATTCAGACTCCATTGTAGAGCGAGCTATACATGTTTGTTTGGGTGATTTCCAAGATATTTCTCCTCCACCAATACTAAGAACGTATCCACTTGTGGATTTTGTTTCAGTTGACCCAGTAATCCAATTTGCATCACTATATCCTTCAAGAACGGCTGGATATTTGTTGTAATGTAAAGCATAGTTTTGAGTGTCATCTAATTATCTCAAAACTCTCTTCTTTGCAAGATGAAGGTTTACATCAATTGGAGTCTTTGCCCTTTTAAAATTCAAAAATTTGAATTTTTCAAGTATCTTTTGAATATAATGAGTTTGAGACAATGCTAGACCGTTAGGAGTTTTAAGAATTTTAATTCCTTATATCACATCAGCAACTCCTTAATCTTTCATATCAAACTTACTAGCGAGCATACGCTTTGTAGCTTTTATATTAGCAATGTCTTTTCTCATTATAAGCATGTCATCCATCTATATATAGGCACAAAATAACTTCCTGATTTGGAGTATCTTTAATGTAAACACATTTATCACATTCATTGATCTTAAATCCATTTGACAACATGGTTTGATCAAACTTTGCATGACATTGTTTTGGTGCTTGTTTTAGTCCATAAAGTGACTTAATAAGTTTGCACACTTTCTTTTCTTTACCAGGAACTACAAAACCCTCAGGCTGTTCTACATAAATTACTTCTTCAAGCTCTCTATTTCAGAAGGCTGTTTTCACATCCATTTGATAAACTTGAAGAACGTACACTGCAGCTAGTGCAATTAACATCCGAATTGATGTAATCCTAGTCACTGGCGAGTATGTATCAAAATAATCAAGACCTTCTTTTTGTCTAAAACCTTTGACAACAAGTCTTGCTTTATATTTGTCAATAGTTCCATCATCTTTCATCTTCCTTTTAAAGATCCATTTTGAACCCAAGGGTGTGTTCCCTGGAGGAACATCAACCAACTCCCAAGTATGATTGCTTAAGATTGATTGAATTTCACTATTAACAGCCTCCTTCCAAGAGGTTGAGTCGCTAGACAACATTGCTTCCTTGAATGTTTGAGGCTCACTTTCAAGAAGAAATGTTACAAAATCTGATACAAATGAAGTAGATTTATTTTGACGTTTACTGCTTCTTGGACTTTCTTCATTATGTTCATTCTCTTTTGGTTCTTCTCTGGGTTGTTTAGATCCCCCACTAGATGACTCAAGTCTAATTTTATACGGATAGATATGTTCAAAAAATTTCAGCACTATCTGATTCCATTACTGTATTATCATGAATATCCGTATGTCCGGACTTATGAACCAAAAATCGACATGCCTTACTGTTTGTGGCATATCCAATGAATACACAATCCATAGTCTTAGGCCCTATTTTTACCCTCTTAGGTATAGGAACTTGGACTTTGGCTAGACACCCCCACACTTTGAAATATTTCAAATTGGGTTTTCTACCTTTCCATTTCTCATATGGAATTACATTTGTCTTTGAGTGAGGCACTCTGTTAAGTATTTGAGTTGCTGTAAGGATAGTTTCCCCCCACAAGTTCTGTGGCAAACCTAAACTTATAAATAATGCATTTATCATTTCTTTTAAAGTTCGGTTTTTCCTTTCGGCAATTCCATTAGACTGAGGAGTGTAGGGAGCAGTAGTTTGATGGATTATTCCATTTTCTAAACATATTTCTGCAAATGGAGATTCATATTCTACACATCTATCACTTTTGAACTTTTTGATCTTTTAATCTACCTGATTTTCAACTTCAGTTTTATATTGCCTAAATGCATCTATTGCATCATCCTTGCCATTTAGCAAATATACATAACAATAACTAGTGCAATCGTCAATAAAAGTTATGAAATATTTTTTCCCACCACGTGATGGTGTTAACTTCATGTCACAAATATCAGTGTGAATCAATTCTAAAGGATTTGAATTCCTTTCAACAGATTTATAAGAATGCTTAGCATACTTATATTTAATACAAATTTGACATTTTGATTTATTCCACTCAAATTTTGGCAAAATATTTAAGTTAATCATTTTTCGCAAGGTTTTGTTATTAACGTTTCCCAATCGTTCATGCCATAAACATTTAGACTCAATAAAGTAAGAAGAAGCAAAATCTTTATTCATATCAACTGCAATTACATTGAGTTTGAAAAGGCCATCACTAAGGTAGCTTTTTCCTACATACATATCATTTTTGCTTACTACTAATTTATCAAAAACAAATACACATTTAAATCTATTGTTGGTCAGAACTGGAATTGAAACTAAATTCTTTCTCAATTCTGGAACATATGAGACCCTATTCAATGTCACCACCTTGCCTGATGTCATCTTTAATAGGACTTTGCCAGTTCCTTCCACCTTTGCAACAGCGGAGTTTGCCATAAACAATTTTTCATCTGTAAGTGCTGGAGTATATGATGAAAATAATTCTTTTTTTGCACAAACATGGCATGAGGCACCAGAATCTATCCATCATTCTCTTGGATTTCCAACCAAGTTACATTCTGAAAGCTTTGCACAGAGATCGTTCATTTGCATTCAGCCAAATTTGTTTGATCCTTCTTTTTCTTGTCCTTTTTTGGACCCCGGCATTCATTAGCCCTATGACCATGTTTACCACAGTTAAAGTAGTTTCCATTGAATTTCTTCTTAGGAGGATTGCTTTTTGGACCAGATGCTTTCTTTCTTTTCTTTAATTTTGTGGGATCTTCTTCAACAAAATTTACTCCAAATATTGCTAAATTACCACGTGACATCTTTTCTGCAGCCTTATTATCCTCTTCGATTCTCAACCTTACTATGAGGTCTTCAACAGTCATCTCCTTGCGTTTGTGTTTCAAGTAATTTTTGAAGTCCTTCCATAATGGAGGTAACTTTTTAATAATTGCAGCCCCTTGAAAATCATCATTCACAATCAATCCTACATTAAAGATTATGTTAGTATTAAGGGAAAACATAATATATCTAACATAGGCATTAAATAAATTGTATACCTTCAGCAAGGAGATCATGGATTATGACCTGCAATTCTTGAACTTGGGTGACGACAGTGTTACTGTCTATCATCTTATAGTCCAGAAATTTTGCCAAAATGAATTTCTTTATTCCGGCATCTTCTGTTTTGTACTTCTTTTCTAAAGCATCCCAGAGTTCTTTTGAGGTTTTTGCATTGATGTACACATTGTACAGATCATCTTGCAGACCACTCAAAATATAATTTTTACACAAAAAATCTGAGTGTGTCCATGCTTTTGTTACCAAGAATCGGTCATCAGCCGGAGTTTCATCCGACCTAACAGGAACATTCTCATTAATGAACTTCTGCAGAATCAACGTGGTGAGATAGAAGAACATCTTTTGCTGCCATCTCTTAAAGTCGACTCCAGAAAACTTTGCAGGTTTCTCAGTCGGCGCTAAGGCAGCATTTGAACGGTTATGTGCAATCGATGTTGTTGCAGTAATTACTGTTCCAGCTTTTGTTTGACTTGAATTAGTAAAAACAAATTCTGTCACAAATGGCAGATAAGTTAAGTATTTGAAATACTAACAGTAAAGAACAAATTTTTACACAAATTATTTCTGATTTAACGTTAAAGTTTTTATGTTCTTTTAATTGTTAATCGAATGAATTTTAAATATTCAAGCAGAGTAGAAAACCATAAAGGTCTTAATCTCCATAAACCGCAAATACAGAAACTTTGTTAAATTTCTTAAGATTGTTATATTAACCTGTATTTGTAAGGTTGATTAATAAACAGAAACAAAAATAAGATGAAGCAGAAAATACATAAAATACAAGAAGTAATCCGAGTCCACAGAAACTATTGTGTGTCCATAAGAAATTTAATCCTCACTGTACCCAAGGTTATGTATTAATTTCTCCCAAGATAAAATGGATTAAACCTGTTAAAGAAATAGCGGTACCTCAAATTTCCTAACTTCAACGAACTTTAGAACAACAACAAGTCACACAGACTCAGTCGATCGACACTTTGATTTTATTTGAGAAAAAAATAGATACATAGAAGGAAAAAAAATATTCAGTGTTTGAAAAATCGAAAATTGACTTCCTTTTATAGACATTTTCAGCAAGAAACGTGTCTGTTTAGAGAAATATGTTCAGACCTGTTATTCCTGAAAGTTGTGTCTTTTGGAAAAAATAACAACTTTCCGGAAGAATGTGTCTGTTAGGAAAATAATGACTTTTTCGAAAATAACGACTTTTTGGAAAGGGTAACAACTTTTCAGAATGTTACCATTACCCGCAAATCTATAAAATATAATATTAACAAGATTTATTCGATTTAACAAAAACAGATTAAATAAATTTTGTCCAAAAAATTTATCAATAAATCACATCATTTGCCAAATCGAAATCCAAATCCAAATCCAAAGCCGAAGCCGAGCGAGCGGCAAAATGACTTTTCATTTCTTTTCCCAATATGGGAGAAATGACTTTTCATTTGCACTTTGCAAATGACTTTTCATTTTCCCTCCAAAATAGTTCCCTCACTTTTCAATTCTCTCTTTTCTTTTCCCATTCACATTTGCTAAACCCCAACAACAATAACAAAGTTGAATATGAGTCAACACTGTTATTAACACTCAAAGAAGAAGATAAAGATGATTGCAACTCGTGGTATCTTGACAATGGAGCAAGCAATCATATGTGTGGCCACAAAGATAAATTTGTGGAGATAAAGAAGGTCGTGAAAGGTAATGTGTCTTTTGGAGATACCTCAAAGATCCAAATTGAAGGGATAGGTACGATTCTGATATCCTGTAAAGATGGTGGTCATATATTGATTACCAATATTTAATGTGTGCCAAAATTGAAAAGTAATATTTTGAGTTTGGTTCAGCTTATTGAAAAATGATATGACATTCATATGAAAAATATGCATCTTTGGCTAAGAGATTCAAGTAAAAACTTAATTGCTAAAGTTTATATGGCAAAGAATAGGTTGTTTCCTTTGAATCTTCAAACTATTGAAGTAAGCTGTTTGAAGGCTAATGTGCAAGATGACTCATAGTGTTGGCATATGTTATTTGGGCAATTGAACTTTGAAGTGATCAAATCAATGGTAGACAAGAACATGGTTGACGGTATACCGTCAATAAATTATCCAAATCAATTGTGTGAAGCTTGTCTTCTTGAAAAGATGCAAGGAGGAGTTTTCCAAAGGAGACTACCTCAAGAACAAGTAAGCCACACCAACTTGTACACACCGATGTGTGTGGTCCAATTGATATACCTTCTTTTGGTAAAATAAATACTTCTTGCTCTTTATTGATGATTTTAGTAGAAAAACTTGGGTATACTTCTTGAAGAAAAAATCTGAAGTTTTTGTTGCCTTTAAAAATTTCAAAGAACTTGTAGAAAGTTCCTATGAAATAAAATCATTAAGGTCTGATAGAGGAGGCGAATTCACTTCAAAAGAATTTAATGACTTTAGTCAATCCCATGGAATTCGTCACACTCTAACGATACCTTAATCGTCCCAATAAAATGGAGTTGCAGAAAGAAAGAATAGAACAATTCTTAATATAGCTAGATGTATGTTAAAAGCTAAACATCTACCAAAAGAATTTTGGGCCGAGGCTGTTTCTTGTCAAATTTATCTGAGCAACAGGTGTCCAACAAGAAATGTACGAGATCAAACACCTCAGAAAGCATGGAGCGAAAGAAGGCCATGTGTTAAGAACTTGAGAATCTTTGGGAGCATAGCCTATTGTCACGGACTTTTTGATCCGGACAAGACTCCGTGCGGCACTTGACGGTTTGCTCACAATTCTTTCACACGATCTCGCAAACTCAAGTAAGCCTTTCACAATTTGGATCGCTAAGAGAAATAGAAGGAAAGACGAAAGACAGATTTGGAAGAATGGACTAGTATCTTATTAGTCAATTGGTGGATACCTTACAAATACAATGACCCTACTATTTATACTACTCTAATGACTAACAGTAAATAAATGCTATATACAAGTCCCTAAGTACATGCTTCATATCCCTAGAAGATGTTTCTTAATTCTTCCAAAAGGACTCCTAGATTTCTCGAGTCTGCCCCAAGACTCTAGAAGACTTCTAGAATCCTTCCCAAGCCTCTCCAATGCCCAAGGCTGCTGCCCCTCCTCCGTCTGCTGCACACCTGTCCGCGCCTGCCCGCCCCTCCGTCTGCCACACCTTTGGGCCGCTTGTGCTGCATCAAGTCCGCCTGGATAGTGGGCTGCCTGCCCCTTGCATGCAAGCAAGCTGCATGTGTAGGTGGCGATCTGCCTTGATAGATGGCAGGACGTCACAATCTCCCCCACCTAATGATGCGACGACCGCCTCGCATTGCGATAGTATCGGCGTTGAGCTCTGCCAGGCCACCATCAACTCGCGTACCTAATCAATCCCTTCGAGCAGCCTCTTCATCCATGGCCCGACCTTTATCAAACCGATCTTCTGAACTTCCTCCTTCAACGGAGGCAAGTGTCTCGGCGGCTTCTTCTTCATCACGGTAGAGTTCCTCCTGCTCGGAACCCTCTTTGCTCGCGGAGGCAAGGATTTTTCAGCACCATTGTCTTCTCTCGAACTTGCAATGGTTGCTGCCGATGTTAATGTAACGATTCAAAAAAAAGAGAATTATATAAATAAGAATAAATAGTTTTTAAGGGCATAATTGTCCTTCCACGTTTTAAATGAATAAATAAATAAATAAATAAATAAAAAAACAATTTGTATTTATTTATTTTAAATGTTATTTGAATTAGTCTCCTAATCCAATTAGTCCTCTCTCTCTCACGCTTCCTAACTCCTCTCTCACGTTCTCCATCTTCCTCACATTATTTCTGCCAAAACATCAACAGTTTCCATGCTTGAAGAACTAACAAAAATTTTTAGCAAAAGAAAAAAATCAAAACGTCAAGGCTAAGAGAGGTTTGTCGAGAGAGGTGTACGTTGAAGTGAATTAGGAGTGGTTTGGAGGAGTTTTTCCGGGCAGCAACATTAAAGTTTGAACATCGATTAAGGTATGGGTTTCTTCTCTCTTGGTCCCTTTCCAAGAGACCCCTTAAGGTTCAAGATATTCATTCCGAAAACTAGGGTTGTTCCCTTTTGTATTCCTTGTCACTAGCTCCCAATGAAATTTAGGTTGGGTATGATTGCTGGGATAAGATTTAGATGTATATTATGTTTTCGCGATGAATATGATTATATTTGTGTACTTGGAATCGTATGAATGACAACCATGTTTTTCTTGAAATTAAGTATGTTACGGTGAATGAGGTTCATTATGTAATGCTCCAAAAGTTTAATGTATATGATTGTATTTATTGTGTATTTGATGTGTAAAATGGGTGTACAAGATGATGTTCATTATGATGAAGTATATAGTAATTGATTAACAATCTTTTAGCCAAACAAACCCATAAAAGATGCACTTAAAATGTGTTATAATAGTCTACGAATTTTCTTAGAAATTCAAGTGAAAATATTGATAAAACGAATTGAAAAATGACCAAAATTCAAGAAACATGCAACTTTAATTTGACTAAAGTTTAATGAAGGAAATCTGGAAAATTATTAAATTTTAAAGGAATGAGGCCACCAGGATTCGAACCTGGGACCTCACTCGTGAGGCAGCAACAGTTCGCAGGAAAATATTTAAATAAATGTTGGGGGCGGGGATCGAACCCACGACCCCCATTCGCGAAAGAAATTAAAAAAAAAAAAAAAAAAAGGGAAACGAGGCTAGGGGGAATCGAACCCCTGGCCACTGAACTCGCGAAAAAAGGAAAAGAAATGGGACTGAAGAGAGTCGAACACGCGACCCGGGGGGAGAGAGAAGAAGGAAAAAGGAAATGGGAGGCGTGGGATTCGAACCCACGACCTCCCGATACAGCGCGAAGCGGGAAAAAAGGGAAAAAAAAAGGGGCTGTGGGGAATCGATCCCACAACCCCTCGATCAACCAGTAGCGAAAAGAGAAGCCAGGGAAGGGGAAATTAATTAAGGGAAAAGAATGGGGTCGTGGGGAATCGATCCCACGCCCCTCAGTAGCTGCCAAGATGGAAGGTAAAAAGGAAAAATAAGGAGGCTGTGGGGGCTCGAACCCCCAACCTTTCGGTAAATTAATGGAAAAATTAAAATAGAAAATTAATCCCTTCATGTAAATATGGAAATTTAAATTAGAATTCTAATTAAAATAGAAAATTAATTCTTTCATGTAAATGATTGAAATTTAATTTAGGATTCTAATTAAAATAGAAACTTTATCATGTCATGAAAATGTTGAGATTTAATTTAGAGTTCTAATGTTATGAACATTAGGAATAAAATCAATGAAAAATATAAATGATATCCAAGTGATTCAAGATTTGGGTTCCCGTGCCCAAAACCTCCGTATTGATACATAAGTCATACGTGAGTGAAATATTCAAGAATAATGTCATCTACTTAGATCAAAAATCAAAGATCTTGGCATATATATACAAGATACATAAGTCTTGTAATACATAATCTTAGAAAATTAAGAATTCACTTAACGAACTATAAATGAAGCCCCGTGGCTTGTATGTATAGACACATAAGTTTAACATACGTTCAAATTAAGTGAACCTAAGATATACGTAATGAAATGAAGAATGTGGTGACAACCATGATGTGAGGCTAATGTATATGATGAGAGCAATCTCAAATGAGCCTAAGTAAAGGTACCAATACGTACTCACCAATGAGAGTTTAAGATAATGAAGAGATCAGTCTCTATGAACACTCTAATGAAAATATTGAGTTTAAAACACTTAATACAAATGATGAATGAGAAATCATCTATTGAGCTATGATGTCCTTATACTAGAAGCCAACTTCCATGATGTATGAGTTGAACGTAATGGAACTTTATACAGAGCACCGATAGGCTAGCTATGAGCGGTGATGCCTTCTTTCGGGAAGGGCGGAGGTTCACGTAACTCTCATGAGATGAGACTGTCCGGCTTGCCGGGTATGGGTCTCCATACATCTCCTAGTCTTTGAACCTATATTGCCACTATAGGGATCTGGCGGGGTTAATTCCTAAACGCCAGCATGTTATTGAATCACTTTGGCCGGTGGTTCCACCTTTTTTCGGTGTGGGGGAGACACTGGATTTCATGATGCTCACATGATCTATGTCGGTTAAAGTTAAAGTTCCCAATGAATGAATAAGGCCAGCCTCAAATGAATCATATAAAGAATGAATGATACCGAAGGTGTTAGGATAGGATATCAAGAGGTGAGCTAGATTCAGGTAATGACATTAGGTCATTCCTGATCATTGCACAGCAAACCCGATGAAAGTCTTAAACTACATCCTAGGTATAGCTGGTGTTCGCATTGGCCTATGAATGAATTGAAATGAAATAGGAACGAATGAATGAAGCAGACGCTGTGTTTGCTAAAGAGGCTTCCTAGTTGAGGTCCCATATGTTGAGCCCTCATTTTGGAAAGTCTTAAGGTTAAGTCTATGATAATAAGGTCTCATGGTATATGAATGAATAATATGAAAGAAACTATGTGTTATATGCTATGTGATATGTGAAGATGTTATGTCTTGTGTGCAATACGATGATTATAATGATGCATGTCACTCTCATGGCATAACTTTCCTAATCTCATTTTAGCAAGTCCACTGACTTGACTTCCAAACATCATGTTGTTAGGAAGAGCTCTTCTTCCTCATGCATGTCCCTGGTGTGTGCTTGCATATACCCATACTAGTACAAGTGTGTACTAATTCCATACGAACATCTACTTTTAGGTGCAGGCACAGGTGGACGCTAGAGCTACAGGATCGTTGTTGCAGCTATCCGGACGTCAGCATTCATCCGAGTTTGGTAGGTCCTCATGCTTTCGAGGATGCTACTGTTTTACATTCTAGCGTAGTTTTAGAGTTGAGCTATTGGAGCATTTTCCACTACGTTTCATTTCTTTCCCTGTTTGGTTCAGACTTTGTATTGGTGCTATTTTGGCCGATATACAATTAATACTTAATGATTATTTCTTTCATTCACTTGCTTATCTCTTAAATATTAGATGGTTGATGATGAACGATTACGAAATGTTAAGAATGTTTAGCAAGTATGATTAACAAATCAAAAATTTCAAATTTTCCGCTAAAATTAATCTATGTAAAGTAAGAATGACGTAAGTAGGCTTTCTGCGACCTCTGAGAGGTCAACGACGCCGGTCTCGTCTGGGGTCTAGATTCCGTCGTGACAGTTAACCTCTTCCTCACGTCGACCCTTTCAATCTTCATGGTTGTTAAGTGAGCCTGTCCTCCGTCATTGGTGCCTTTACCATGGGAACCGTAAATGTTCCTCCTTTCTCCATGATCTTCAATTCTTGGAGATAAGGATCGATTACTGCATGGTACTGCTGGAAAAACTTCTGCCCAAGAATGATATCAAAAAGATCTAAGGGAGCGACGACAAATTTGGTTTTCCCTTGCCAATCGCCTATTGTGATGTTCACACCATGTGCAACTCTGACTATGGGAATTGGTGGTGCATTGGAGTATAACGCAACCCCAACCTCGTTGCTGCCGTCTTGGTCACAAAATTGGCCTGTGCACCCGTGTCGTCCAACACACGAGCACTCTGCCCATTGACCGTGATGTCAATGTATTGAGCGCATGCCATAGACTTCACAAGCCCCTGATCTGCATGCTCCAGCTCTGCTTGCCTTGGCGTTTATCGCCTTGGCCTCTTCGTGGTTGCCTGATGACAACCCCGCATAGGTTTAACACGCCCAACTGCTTAGTCTCTGCGACTTCATCTTCTATTGGGCTTTCTCTTCCTTCTGCTCACGAAGGATAGCACCAAGACTTTCAGTTTAGGGCATCTTTTATAACCATACGACCCTTTGCATATGAAGCAACAATCCTTGGAATCCGGATTCCCACGATCCCCGAATTTCTTGCCGTTGGACCTGTAGGTGTAACGCTTGTGAGGCCACTGCTCCTCGCCTCGCCTCTTGGGTTGTGGCCTTTGCTCCTCGCCTTCGCCACTGTGTTCCCCACTATCATCGTGACTGCCTACCTCGTCGTCCTCATCGGTACTGAGAGACTTCTCCTGCCTGAAGTCTGTCAAGGCTTCAGCCTGCGTAATGGCGTCGTCAATATTCCTGACCTGCCGCCGCTCAAACTCCGTTCTGGACCAATTTTGTAGCCCATCCATGAAGTAAAACAATGTGATGTCGTCTGTGAGGTTGGGAATCTGAAATGTAAGGGTGTAAACTCCCGGACATACGCGTGTATGCTGCCCTTTTATTTCAACTCCCTCAACTTGCGCTTTACCTCATTGACAACGTTGCTGGGGAAGAACGCCTTCTTACTCCACACAAAACTGCTCCCATGTGTTCAACGTGCATGTCCCCTTTGCGATGTCAGACTCTTTACGCTTCCACCATAGTATGGCCAACTCCGAAAGATACAACACAGCACTATTGATCTTGTTCACATCACTACGAACCCGCATACACTTGAAGTAATTTTCCAAGTGCCATAGGAAATTATCCACCTCTTGCGCGTCACGAACGCCTTTGAAGACAGGTGGCCTGGGAGCCTCGACTCTGGCCTCCCTTTCCCGGTCATGTGATGAGGATCCACCAACCTCTCTTTCTTCCTCGAGTGCTGCCACTTTGGCCTTAAGCGACTCAACTTCACCAAGTGCTTCCCTAAGTCTGAACTCTAAGGAAGTAATGGCCTCTTTTGTCTCGTACTCGGCCCGTGGCGTGCCTCCAACTCCTTCCGGATGCTCTCAACTTCCTCAAGGAGTAGTCTTCAAGGGCTTTAAGATTTATGTCCGTCCCGTTCAAGCGCTGGCCTATGATCTCAACGGCTTGCCTCGCCATTTCGACCCTCGCAATCCACTCATGTCCGACAGTAACGTCCATGGGCTCCTCGCTAGTGTCTTTGTCACTTCTATCGACAATAGTGGGCGGGTGAGATGTTTGCCCGTCGCTAGGTTTGGCCTGGGGCAGAATCACTTCATTCCCCTTCTACTGCTTCTTCTTCCCTTCTTGGACTTTTTGCCTCCATCAGTGCGGACGTTGGGGGTGGTGCTGGCGCCGATCAAATCTCCTTCGTTCGTCATTCTCTTACGATGAACCTGATCAGATACCACTTGTCACGGACTTTTTGATTCGGACAAGACTCCGTGCGGCACTTGACGATTTGCTCACGATTCTTTCACGATCTCGCAAACTCAAATAAGCCTTTCACAATTTGGATCGCTAAGAGAAATAAAGGAAAGACGAAAGACAGATTTGGAAGAATGGACTAGTAATATTAGTCAATTGGTGAATACTTTACAAATACAATGACCCTACTATTTATACTACTATAATGACTATAAGTAAATAAATGTTATATACAAGTCCCTAAGTAAATGTTTCATATCCCTAGAAGATATTTCTTAATTCTTCCAAAAGGACTCCTAGATTTCTCTAGTCTGCCCCAAGACTCTAGAAGACTTCTAGAATCCTGCCCAAGCCTCTCCAATGCCCAAGGCTGCTGCCCCTCCGTCAGCTGCACACCTGGTCCGCGCCTGCCTCTCTGTTTGCCAGACCTTTGGGCCTCCTGTGCTGCAATTTGCATGGATAGATGGGCTGCCTGCCCCCTTCCATGCACTGCAAGCTGCATGGGTAGGTGGCGATCTTCCTGGATAGATGGCGGGACGTCACACTATGCTCATGTTCTGCATCAAGAGAGAGCTAAACTTGACGATCGGAGTGTCAAATATGTGTTTGTTGGTTATGACGCAAGTTCAAAGGCTATAAATTATACAATCCAAGCAATAACAATGTGGTTGTGAGTCATGATATTGAATTTGATTAAGAACCATCATGGAATTGGGAGGCTCGGGAAGAAAAAATACGATTTTCTTTCATACTTCGGAGATGAAGAGAATAGGAGACCATGACACCTGCACATTATGCAACCCCTCCTCCTTCACCACCAAATGTTGCATCTCCATATTCTCAAGAGAGTTCAAGTGAAAGACCACATAGGATGAGATGCATCCAAAAACTATATGATAACACAAGAGAAATTATTAATTTTTGTTTTTTGTGTTGTCTCTTTGCTGATAGTAAACCAAAGAATTTTGATAAATTTGTTATTGAAAAAAGGTAGAGACAAGCCATGGAGGAGGAGATCCAGTCAATAGAGAAGAACTACACTTGGGAGTTGACAACTCTTCCCAAGGACAATCGAGCAATTGGATGGGTATATAAGATAAAGAAAAATGTACATGGAAAATTAGAAAGATACAAGGTAAGACGTGTGGCTAAAGGCTACAAACAAAGGCATGGAATTGATTATGAAGAAGTCTATATGCTTGTTGACCGCATGGAGACAATCCATCTATATCCATCAACTAGATGTCAAATCGGCATTCTTGAATGGATATCTTGAAGAAGAAGTCTATGTTGAGCAACCATTGGTTTTTGTGGTTAATCATTAAGATAAGGTGTTGAGGTTGAAGAAAGCCTTATATGGGTTGAAGCAAGCTCCACGAGCTTGGAACAGTTGCATTGACAAATACTTTTGTAACAACCCTAATAATGGATAAGATAAGAAATGCTTAATGTGTCAAGAATGCCTATGATTAGACCAGGGTTCACACGGATTGATGTGCATAGAGCCAGACCTCGGAACCCTTACTACAGCCAAGACAACTAACTTGGGGAGTTAGTTGATCTTGTAAAGGTTGGGTCCAATCATGTAGGACTCTCGAATACGAAGATTTACGCGAAGGAGTCTTTACCGGACTTGAAAAGAGAAAATCTTAGGTTTGGAGGGTCTAGGGGTAAAATGGTCTTTTTTTGGCTAAGGGTAGTATTGTAATTACCCTAAATATATAATTAATTATTTAATTAATAAGGTGGAGGGGCATTTTGGGGAGAGAGTGCCGAAATCGGGCTCTTGAAGTGAAGTCTTGTCTCCACCCGAGCTCGAACCTAGTTTGAAGTAATGAATTAAATTATTTTTAATTTAAGTTGGTAAATTAGTGTAATTAATTTATATTTATTATTTATTATCTGATTCAAAATAAAAGGAAATCAGATTTTTAATAATTTAATAAAATTTTATTTGACTAAGTCCTAACTATACTCCTAAGCCTATGAAAACTCTTCTCTCCCACGCTCATCGCTCTCTCTCACGTCTCTATCACTCTCACTCACGTTTTTCTTTGCCAAATAACGTACTAAAACATTACGTAAACCAAAGTTATTCACACTTGAAGAACTCACAACAACAATTATAAACAAACACCTAATCAAACACGTTAGGCAAAGAGAGGGTTTTTCCATCAAGTTGGTGTTAAAGCTCTTGGATTTGGACGTGTGCTTGGAGGGGTTCTTTGAGAAGCAAGTAGAGGTTTGAACTTCAAAAAGGTACGGCTTCTCTTCTCTCTTGGTCCCTTTACCAACAGACCTTTGAAGGTTCAGAATATTCATTTTGAAAATTAGGATGTTCCCCGTTGCATGTCCCTGTCACAAGCTCCCATTGAATCATAGGTTGGTTATGTTTGCTGGTACAAAACAAGGGATGAAACGTGTTTTCGTCATGATAATGTGTTTATATGTATGTTTGGAATTATGTGACTTATGTTGATGTTTCCAAAAATGTAACTACGTGTGTATGTGTGTGTGTTGCCGTGGCTATTATTCATGGTTTAGGCCTTGAAATGGCATGATAATTCTTTATATTTCATGTACACATGTTGATGTAAATCTTATGTTCATATGAGTTGAAATGTGGCTGATTCGAGGGATAATCTCTTGGATAAACGAATCCATTAAAACGTAGCTAAAACGTTCTAAATGCACTACGAAATTCCCCTAAGAACTAAGGTGTAACTAGATGAAAGGATGCTAAAAAATTAAAAGAAAATTTCCAGCTTCTAGTGATGAATTTCGGTCAACAAAGAGGGTTCAAAATGTTGAAAAAACTGAAATAAAACAAGTGAGGTCATGGAGGATTGAACACGTGACCTCACCATGTTAAAAACCATGAAAATAAAGAAGTAAAAAGAAACGTGGTGAAGGGGATTCGAACCATGGTATTGGCTGGAAAATGTAACTTAAAAGAAAAAAAATAAGAAATGAGAGGAGTGGGATTCGAATCCACAACCTCTCAATTAGATTTAAGGAAGACTAAAAGAAAAAAAAATGTAAGGTGTGGGAATCGAACCCACGAACTCTAGAAAGTGAAGGAGAGTAAAGAAAATGAAAGAAAAGAAATGTGAGGCGTGGAAATCGAACCCACGACCTCTAGGCAATGAAGGAGAGTCAAAGGAAATGAAAGAAAAGAGACATGAGGCGTGGTAATCGAACCCACGACTACTAGGAAGATTTAAGGATAAAAATCAAAAGAAATTTAAGAGGGATTGTGGGGGTTTGAACCCATAACCCCTCGGCCAAAGGAGAGAAATTTAAAGGCAATTAAAATAAAAAGTAAATTAGGTTGTGGGGGTTCGATCCCACACCCTCTTAGTTCTATTAAGCTAAAAATAAAGAGAGAAATTAAGGGGAAAATGAAATAAAGGCATTGGGGCTCTAATTTGGGTCCCCAAGGCGTATGGATCAAACCGAAATGAATGAAAAAAATGTAAGTTTTGTCCAAGATATTTGAAAACCGGGTTCCCGTGCCCAAATTTCATATTGATACACAAGTCATACGTGAATTGAATGTTAAAGAATAATGTTGCCTACTTAGATCGAAATCGAGATCTTGACATACATACAAGATGCATAATTCTTGTATTACATAATCTTAGGAAGATATGAATCACTTAACGAACTATGAATGATGCCTCATGGCTTGTATATATAGACCCATAAGTTTAGCATACGTTTAAAAATAAGTGAACCTAAAATGTACGTAATGAAATGATGTAACCCTAGAATGGTTAAAAAAGAGTGTAAAACACACTAAATAGCCAAGTGCATTGGCATATGATGAAATGAACAATGAAAAGATGAAACCCTAGAAGGGTGAAGTAAGAGTGTGAAACACACCAAATGGCCAAGTGCATTGGCATATGATGAAATGAACATTCACGTAAAAAGGGGTGAGTAATTATGAAGAGCAAATGTGCTGATGATAATGAATGTGGTGACAACATGATATGAGGCTAATGTAAAAGATGAGAACAATCACAAATGAGCCTGATTAAATGTTACCAAAACGTACTCACCTATGAGAGTGTAAAGGTAATGAAGAGACTGGTCTCTATGAACACTCTATTGAAAGTATTGAGATTAACAAACTTAATACTGATGATGAGATGAGAAATCATCTATTGAGATATGATTTCCTCATACTACATGCCAGCTTCCATGACATATGAGTTGAATGTAATGGAACTTTACACTGAACACCAATAGACTAGCTATGAGCGTTCGGAAAGGACGGAGGTTCACGTAACTATCATGAGATGAGATTGTCCGGCATGGCGGGTATTGATCTCCTTATATCTCCTAGTCTTCGAACCAATACTGCCAATATATGGATCTAGCTGCGTTAAATTCCTATGTACGCTAGCATGTTTTGGGTAACCTTGGCCGATGATTCCACCTCTGTTTGGTGTGGGGTTTCATAACACTGGATTTCATGATGCTTACATGATCTATGTCGATTAAAGTTAAAGTTTCCAATGAATGAATGAATGAGGCCAGCCTCAAATGATGCACATAATGAAATGAATGGTACCAAATGTATTAGGGCAGGATGATCGAGAGGTGAGTTAAACTCAATCAATGACATTAGTTCATTCTTGGTCATTGCACAGCGAACCCGATGAAAGTCTTAAACTACCTCCTAGGTATAGCTGATGTTCACACTAGCCTATGAACGAAATGAAATGAAGTACGTATGAATGAATGAAGCAGACTCTGTGTTTGCTAATGAAGACTCCCTAATTATGGTTCCATATGTTGAGTCCTCATTTTTGGGAAGTCTTAATGTCAAGTCCATGATTCCATGGCATATGAATAAGTAATATGAACAACTTTATGTGTTATAAGAATTATGATATGTGCTATGTGTACGCTGTTGTGTGTTGTGTGCAAAATGTTAAGTATGATGGTGCATATTACTCTCATGGCATAACTTTCCTAATCCAAATTTGGAAAGCTCATAAACTTTCCTAATCCAAATTTGGAAAGAGCACTCACATTCCTAATCTCAATTTGGCAAGTTCACTGACTTGACCTGCTATAATTATGTTGCTAGGAAAGAGCTATTCTTACTCATGCATGTACTTGGTGTTTGCTTGCATATACCCATACTTAGTACAATTGTGTACTAACCCTATACAACTCTAAACTTTTAGGTGCAGGCACAGGTGGACGCTAGAGATACAGGATCAACATTGCAGCTATCCAGACGTCGAGTATTCATCCGGATTTGGTAGGCCCTCATGCTTTCGAGGGTGACTGCCCATTTACATACTAGCTTAGTTGTAGGATTGAGCTAGTAGAGTATATTCCACTAGCGGTTCTTTCCCGTTTTTGTTCAGACATTGTATGGGTGCCATTTTGGGAAGTACATCTTTATCGTTATAAGAAACTGCTTCTTTCATTTGATGATCTTAATGTTAGATGGTTGATGGTGAACAATTATACATGTAATAGAATGTTTAGTAAGCATGTTAGGAAACAAAAAGTTTCAAATTTTCTGCTAAAATTAACCTAAATGAAGTAAGAATGACGTATGTTGGCTTGTGTGCGACCTCTGAGAGGTCAACGACGCCATCCTCGTGTGGGGTCTAGATTCCGATCGTGAAAACTTTTAAGGCAATGGGTTTACTCGTTGTGTCCATAAATATGCTCTTTACATTAAAGCTCATACTACTGGAGATATTCTACTTGTTTGTCTTTATGTTGGTGATCTCATTCTAACGGGTAACAACCCAGTTTTATTTGAAGCTTTCAAGAAAGCTATGTCCCTTAAGTTTGAGATGATGGACATCGGGCTCATGTCATATTACTTGGGCCTAGAAATGAAGCAAATTGAGGAAGGTATCTTCATATCTCATGAAAGCTATACAAAGGAGATTATAAAGAAGTTTAACATGTTTGATTGCAACCCCGTGAACACCCTAATGGAAAGTGAAACAAAATTGACAAAGTTTGATGATGGAGAAGAAGTGGATTTCACTTTGTTCAAGAGTCTCATAGGAAGTCTGAGGTACTTGACATGTACGCGACCATATATACTCTTTGCAGTTGGATTTGTAAGTCGCTTCATGGAAGCTCCTACCTCAACTCACTTGAAGGTTGCTAAAAGAATTCTTCGCTACCTAAAATTTTATGTATTTCAACAAATAACACATAAATTTAGCAGCAAAGGAACAAACAAAGATAACTTCCATGATATTGTTGAGCGAACTATTACATCTGATATTTCTAGAAAAAGCTCCACAAATATGATCACTCTTCAACGTTATCACCTCTACTAACAACAACATACCTAGTGTAGTGCCACAATTTAATTGCCTATGTTCTCTGCCCACTGAAGAATCCAAATGAACAATCACTTCTAAGTAGTCATCAGATCAAACCCAATTCAAAATCTCATTAGCCACTCTACTATATCAATAAATTTACCATCTCAGGTACAAAATCTCATTAGCCACTCTAATTTACCAATATCCCCATAGAATAAATCTGACTACCCCTCTTAGTAGTCATATTTTTTTGTAGGATAAAATATGAGTGTTAGGAGGGATAGTGATATGGTAAATTTATCCTAGGAAAAATTTACTATATCACTACCCTCGAGATGTCACATAGGTAAATTAACATTTTGAATTTACCATATCACTACCGCCTCCATTCTGATTTCCTACATGAGATGGTAAATTTTTCCTCGGATAAATTTACCATACCCTCGAGATGTTACTGTACACAGTGAAATTTTATTGATAACTTCATACTAAATTTGGATAAAATCTTAAATTAATGATACGTTGACAAAGTCCAAATTATATTTTGGCCAGTCCATATGTTCTTCAAGCCCAAGGACCAAAATTGCTTGGACGAAAATATCCCTAAAACCCTAGCTCAAACATATATAAGATGCCTTCATAAGACCAAGAAAAAAAGAGGAGACAGACGAAATACATACACACAGGAATACATAATTTCTCTTCAATGGTGATCTGCAAGTCTTCCGCAAACAAAAAGTCTTTGCTCCAAGTGTTGAGCCGCACGTATTCCGCCAAATCAAGAACATCTGTGAAGAAAAGAATCAGGGGATTACATATCTTTTGGGATACTTTATATAGATTGTAACCTTGACATTAATTCAAATACAAATATTATTGTTTGCTTGCAATTTTTATTTCGTGTTTATTGTATTTCAGGATTGAAACTGTAGACGCATACAAATTGGCACGCCCAGTGGGACCAAATATGCCCTTCATCTCTTCTCTCTTAAATCAAATCTGAAAACCTGAAGCTGCAAAGGTTGAAGAATGAGTATTCAAGCCTCGTCTTGAGTTTCATCAAGTCTATAATCCGACAAGCCTTGAAACAGAGGCATTTGTAGACATTGTAATTTTGGGGGACTCTACAAGATGTGTTAATTCGAGTTGGGACTCTACAAATTGTGTTAAACTCAAATTAGGATTCGGAGACTACTCAACCCTAAACTCTAGTTCATGCCTATATAAAGGGTATTAAATTCTTTAAAAGACATCTCGTCAATTCCATAAAGAGATCAAGATCTCGAATACTCAGCAAATTGATAGGTTAATTGTATAGAGAGGTCAAATCTATATCATCCTAGTTCGAGAACTACTCCCCTCGAATCACGGATAAATCCTACGAGAGTAGAATCAAGGGATCAACAGAATTGTACTCCCAATTTATCTTGATTAATAAAATCACATTTCTTCATATTTTTTTGTGTCATTTTTTTTTCATATGTTTAAAATTTGTTGCACAGTCACATAGGTAACGTTTTAAATTTATTATCTCCTCCCACCCAACCCAATGCCCCCAACCCCCACAACCTCCGACCTCCCACCCCATCACACACCACCTCCATTTTATTTTTCTAGATAACAATTAAATGCTCTTACAATAATATTTCCTTGCTTACTTACCAAACAATAGAAAATAAGAAGAAAAAAACCTCAATTCTTTTCCAAAAAAATATGATCCTTCTTGACATCAAACTTTTTCCTTCCACTAAAATGAGATATTAGCCTCGAATTTAGTGGGCTTATATAAATGGGTCAATCTAAAGAGGACTAATTACTTAAGCGGATCCCTTTTAAAAAATTATTACTTATTTTAAATATATTCTTTAATTATTACCATCTATAGTAATATAAAATAATATCATATATTTTATTAGATTTTTCTTCTCTTCACTTTTTCTCTTTTTTGCCTTTCAGTTTTTTAATTTTTCTCTCTTTCTCTCGCTCCTTTCTTTTTGTTGCTGTTTCTCTCTTACTTTTTTTTATGGTTTTTTATTTTTGCTTCTCTCTCTCTCTCTCTCTCTCTCTCTCTCTCTCTCTCTCTCTCTCTCTCTCTCTCTCTCTCTCTCTCTCTCTCTCTTTGTTATTTTTTCCCTTTTATTTTTCTCAGTTGAATTAGAAGATAAAATTAAGGATGAATGAAAAAGTAACTAATAAAAGACAAGACAACCATCTATAAACTGAATTAACTCATATTATTCATGAATAAAACTTATATCATATGTATTTCATAGATTATTTTTGCTTTTATCACTATGAAAATGAGTGATCGTTGCGACTTGCAATATGTATTAAAACTGTATTGTGTATGTCTTATAAATATATTATTAGTGTGTTCCCTAAATTATTCTTGTTGGTATTCATAAAAAAAATGAAGTGTACATACGTATTATAAGTATATTATTCATGAATAAAACATGTATTATATGTATCTTATAATTTACTTTTATTTGTATCACTAAGAATATTAGTGATGTTTGCAATATGTATTAAAAATGTATTGTGCATGTATTATAAATGTATTATAAGTGTATTACCTAAATTATTTTAGCTCATATCATTAAAAAGGGAGTGAAGTTTGCAATATGTATTATAAATGTAGGAAATATTGTTCATGATTTAAACACAACTTTAATACAATTGTGAAACATATCTAATTCAACTTTAATACAAATGCGATATAGTTCTGTAAACTTCATTCTTTTCGAGTTTCAATCCAATATTTTTCCTAAAATCAATTCTAAAGTTAACCAAACCCTCTTAAAATTGAGATATAAACTCCTAACGATATTTTCAACTATATGTAGGAACTGCCTATCCAAACTAATTGCAAACGAAAGTGCAATCAATGATTCATAGACTGAATAAAACTTATATTAATAACTAATTAGACAAGTAATCTAATTGTAACAGATGAAGCAACATAATAAATTGTCAAATGAATTGAAGTTGAATAAAAATGTATTACACACATATTAAAGTTGAGTTAGAAGAGAAAATTAACAATAAATGAAAAACGTAACTATGAAAGACAAGACAATAATCTAAACACTGAATTAAACTTGTATTATTCAAAAATAAAACATGTATCATATGTTTCTTATAAATTATTTTAGTTTGTATCACTAAGAACATTAGTGATTTTTTCCTTATGTATTACAAATGTATTCCACATATGTTATAAATGTATTGCAAGTGTGTTACTTACATTATTTTGGTTGATATCTCCAAAAAAGGAATGAAGTTTGTAATATGCATTACAAATGTATTGTTCGTTATTTTAATACAATTTTAATGTAATTTTGAAACATATCTAATACAACAAACTTCACCTTTTTCGAGTTTCAATCTAATATTTCTCTTGAAATCAATTATAAACTTACCAATCCCTCTTAAAACTGGGATATAAACTCCAAATGATATTTTCAATTATTTGTAGAAATTACCTATCCAAACTAGTCACAAATTCGTAAAATTCCAATAATGAATTCAAAATTTGGATCTTTATAATGATCATCTGTAACAACCCATTTAGTCGGTTTGAGCAGAGTAGAATTATTTTGATAAGTACTTACTGGGTCGACGGACCACGCGACGGATCGTCATGGTCACGACGGACCGTCATGGACTCCGTCGTCCCATACTTGTGCAATTTCTTCTGCTGCTCTCTGCACTACCCTCGACGGAAAGTATGACGAACCGTCATAGGCACAACGGTCCGTCGAGCGTCTTCGTTCCAAAACACTTCAACTCTTGGAATCAAGGTACTGGGATTACTTCTCTGAACTTCGTGACGAACCTGCAGGACGGACCGTCATAGATACGACGGACCGTCACAAACTGCGTAACCCCACACTTGGTCAGACTTCCGCTAAATTTTAAATGGGTGTTTTGGACTATTCGTAATTATAATTATGAAATTAGTGGGGTAGTTTTAATAATTGATTTAGTTGGGGGTTAAAGGAGATAACTTTAAAATTAATAGTGGGTCACTTTTATAATTTTAAACTATACAATTAGGGTGATAACTAATCTGTAGAAAAGAAGAAATATAGACGTGTAAAAACCAAGTGAGGGGAAGGTTGTGCGGCTACACCAAAGATCAACTTGGAGTTCTTTTAGAGGTAATCTTCTTTGTTAATAGTTAACATATATAATCGTGGATTAATTATCGTTAGCGGGTCTTTATGATGAATAGTAGAAAAAGATTAAAGAGAAATTGAATTGTTCAAAGTTGAGGAACGTACTGATCGAAAGTTGACAATTTGTTCTGGGTTTGTTCGACTAAAGGCATTAACACAATTGGGGGGATAATTATGGCATCTTGATGGTCAAGAATTTATGTTAGTAGATAGGAAATTGTGATTTGAGACGAAAATTTTTTACCGTAATTAGATAACATTAATTAGTTTAATTTGGTTAATGTTAAGGTATAGTATATTATAGGTATAATGCACAAGTACCCCCTCAACCTATGCCCGAAATCCCAGAGACACACTTATACTATACTAAGGTCCTATTACCTCCCTGAACTTATTTTATAAGTAATTTTCTACCCCTTTTTAGCCTACGTGGCACTAGTTTGAAAAAAAAAGTCAACCATTGTTGGGCCCACAAGATAGTGCCACGTAGGTCGAAAAGGGGTAATAAATTATTAATAAAAAAAGTTCAGGGGTAATAGGACGTTAGTATAGTATAAGTGTGTCTCTGAGATTTCGGGCAAGGTTAGGGGGTACTTGGGCATTATCCCTATATTATATAAGTTACATTAAAGTGATGTTAATGGAAGGAATTAAGATCTATCCTTATGTTTGAATTTTGAAAAATTGATTATATAATTTGGTGAGTTTTTGGGTCTAGGCTAAATGTAGACTAATCTGAGTGTTTATAAACTCGTTAACTTACAAATTGTGCATATATATATATACTTGATAGATTGGAAAGGTTCGGAGGCAATAAGGAAAGGAAAGGCATTGGAGAAGTAGTTACTCAACTTCAATTCTTCGGTGGAGGTAGGTTATGGTTTATTTCTATGTGATAGATAAACTCTAAATAGCGATCGATATGTATTGAGTGATATTGTAAAGTCTCCTATGTACTTTATTGTGTGGTTGTATGTTTTGATTGTGTGGTTTGTGGTTGGCCTAAAATTATGAGACTGTTGAATTCCTAATCTTGAACCCTCTCTGTTAAAATGACGCCTTGAATAAAGAAGGCTTGATGAAATAAATAATGAGATAATTGGATCGGAGTTTCACGTTCCGACACGGTATTATGGGATCAGAGTGTCACATTCCGACACGGTATTATGGGATCGGAGTGTCACGTTCCGACACGGTATATGCGATCGGAGTGTCACGTTCCGACACAATAACATTAAAGGAAAGGAATCTTGAATTATCTTAATATACTCAAATTCAAAGAACCTATTTCCCAAATGAGTATGGTGTGGAGGCATGATTCCTCATAGGTGTGCTTGATGTTGTGATTGATGGTGTACCTATTATGGTGTTGTTGTCAATGGTTCATGTGTTTGTTGCTTCCCACCTGTTAAGTATTGTAGTTGATTTTATATTATTATTTAATATATATTGTTTTCTATTTTAAGTTGGCCGATGATACCTACTCAGTACCTGTTCCTTGTACTAACCCCTACTTGTATTTCCTTCTTTGTTATTTTGTGGAGTGCAGCAAGTGTGCCATCGACTTCGACTCGCCCTCATCTGTAGCCAGTCTTCAGTTCAGCACATCAGAGTTCGGGGTGAACTATTATTCCTAGCTCGTGCTGGATTCTCTCCTTCACGTCTTGATGTCTTTAAATTTCGTACATGGACCATCTTTTTACTTATTTTGGTTTCTTAAATACTCTTAGACTTGGTAATTTGAGGATAGATGTTCTTGATGTGATGACTTCCAGATTTTGGGGATAATAAGTGTTAAACTTTAGAAGCTTATTTACTTGGTTACATTAATAAGTTTTGGGTCTTCCGCATCATTTTTGTTAATTATAGTTGAACTATTGGTAAATGTTGGGGTTTAGATTTGTTGGTTCGCTCACCTAGTAGGCTAAGTGTGGGTGCCACTCACGACTCGTTTTGGGTCGTGACAAACTTGGTATCAGAACGTTAGGTTCGTTGATCTCATCACACAAGAACAAGTCTAGTAGAGTCTTGAGGAACGGTATGGGGACGCCTTTACTTTTCTTCTAGAGGCTATAAGACTTTAGGAAAACTCTATTCTTTCTTTCTCTCTTCCTATTACTTGGATCCAATTGGTATCTAGGTGATACAAATTGGTATCTGACATCCTCACTCTATTTCGCAGATTGTTAGCACTAGAGCAACAACTGTGCCAACACCAACACCGGCAAGACAGGGTGCGTCTGAGCCAACCATTGGGGCTGTAACTCGAGGAGGAGCAGTGGCAAGAGGCCGTGGTAGAGGTCGCATGAGGACGCCCAGTAGAGGTAGAAGACAAACACCTAGTCCATCGAGGAATAGAGCAGTGAATCCTCCACCGACTGATGAGGTAGTAAGAGAGGGTGAGGAAGGGGAAAATGAGCAGGTTCAAGATGAGGAATTACAACCCCAGCCTACCCTAGAGATGATTAATCAGGTTCTTACTTATCTTAGCGGGTTATTAGATCAGGGGCAGAGACCTCCAGTGTTTTCTGCACCAGCACCTCAGGTTCCGGGAGTACAACATGCAGCTGTTGTGGCTCCCCGCATGGATGCATCATTGGAAGTAGGCACATTTCCTCGATTGACTACAGGGTCTATAATGACAGGTGATCAACATGAACTTTTCATTAAGTTCTTAAAGTTGAAATCTCCAGTCTTCAAGGGTGCTGAATCTGAAGATGCCTATGATTTTCTGGTTGATTGTCATGAGCTGCTACATAAGATGGACATAGTAGAACGATTCGGTGTTGAGTTTGTGACCTATAAGTTTCAGGGGGATGCCAAAATGTGGTGGCGGTCGTATGTTGAGTGTCAACCAGCACAGGCACCACCCATGACTTGGGCATCATTTTCTAGCTTATTTATGGAGAAGTATATACCCCGGACTTTGAGGGATAGAAGAGAGATGAGTTCCTGAGCCTACACAAGGAAGGATGTCCGTTCCTGTATGAGGCCAAATTTCGTGCACTATCAGGTATGCCACTCAGCTTGCTTCAGTCCACAAGAGCGGATTCGCCGCTTTGTGAAAGGATTGAGGTCCGATTTGCAGATCCCAGCCTTACAGGTAGCTGCTGCAGCAAAATCCTTCAGGAAGTGGTTGATTTTGTGATAATAGTAGAGGGGGTGAAGCCAGAAGACTTCACCATGGCGTCGACATTTAAGAAGTTCCGTAAGGGAGGTGAGTTTAGTGGTTCTTACTCTAGAGGGCAGAGTTCAGGAGGTTACCAAGCCCGTCTTATTCAGTCTTCACTGCAGGCTTTAGCTGGGGGTCCATCGCAGACCAGTCAACCTTTTTCTGAGTTTGGAGGTTATTCCCAGACTTCGTCATTCTCACAGAGACCTATGCTTGACTCCAGAAATTGTTATGGATGTGAAAAGACTGGACATATTAGGAAATATTTTCCAAAACAGATTTACAGACCCCCAATAGTTAGAGGTAGTGGTGGTCATGGTAGAGGCCGCCATTCTTGAGGACGTGGTGGCCAAGGTAATGGTGGTCACCAAATCAGTCGGGGTGACGAGAAAGTTGGAACTACTACAGCGCAGCTTGGTAGGGGCAATGGACAGACAGGTGATGGGGCCCATTGTTATGCTTTCCCCGGGTGGTCTGAAGCAGAGACATCTGATGCTATTATCACATGTACTCTTTTGGTCTGTGATTGCATGGCTTCTGTATTATTTGATCCTGGATCCACATTTTGATATGTATCTTCCTCATTTTCTACTGGTCTTGATTTATATTGTTATTTGCTTGATATGCCTATTCGTGTCTCTACTCCTGTGGGTGAGTCTGTGATAGTCGAGAAAGTGTATAGGTCTTGCCTTGTGACTTTTGTGGGGGGCAATACTTATGTAGATTTGATTATTCTAGAGATGGTTGATTTTGATGTAATTATGGGTATGACATGGCTTTCTCCAAATTTTGCAATCTTAGATTGTAATGCGAAAATTGTGACATTGGCCAAACCTGGGACAGATCCGCTAGTGTGTGAGGGTGACTATATTTCCACTCCAGTTCGTATTATCTCTTTTCTTCGTGCTAGGAGGATGGTGAGTAAGGGTTGTTTAGCATTCTTGGCACATCTCAGGGATGATACTTCCAAAGTACCTTCGATAGAGTCTGTTTCGATAGTCCGTGAGTTTCTGGATGTGTTTCCTACAGACCTTCCTGGTATGCCACCGGATAGGGATATTTATTTTTGTATTGATCTGGAGCCGGGTACTCTCCCAATTTCCATTCCCCCTTATAGAATGGCTCCAGCTGAGTTAAGGGAGTTGAAGGCCCAACTTCAGGAATTGTTAGGTAAAGGTTTTATTAGACCAAGTGCATCCCCTGGGGGTGCTCCTGTTTTATTTGTGAAGAAGAAGGATGGAAGTTTTCGAATGTGCATAGACTACAGGCAGCTGAAATAGGTAACTATTAAGAACAAGTATCCCATTCCTCGCATTATTGATGATTTGTTCGATCAGTTACAAGGTGCTTGTGTCTTCTCTAAAATTGATTTGAGGTCCGGTTATCAGCAATATATAATACGGGCAGTAGATGTGCCAAAGACTGCTTTTCGAACCAGGTATGGGCATTATGAATTCTTAATAATGTCTTTTGGGCTTACGAATGCCCCTGCTGCTTTCATGAGCCTGATGAACGGGATTTTAAGCCATATCTAGAATCTATTGTTATTGTATTTATTGATGATATACTGATATACTCAAAGAGCAGGAAAGAACACGAGGAGCATTTGAGAATTGTATTGGAGTTGTTGAGGGAGAAAAGGCTTTATGCCAAATTCTCCAAGTTTGAGTTTTGGCTAGATTCAGTGTCCTTCTTGGGGCACGTGGTTTCTAAGGATGGAGTGATGGTGGATCCTTCTAAGATTGAAGTAGTGAAGAGTTGGGTAAGACCTACTAATGTTTCAGAGGTAAGGAGCTTTGTTGGTTTAGCTAGCTACTACCGTCGATTTGTCAAGGGATTTTCTTCTATTGCTTCCCAATGACAAATTTGACTAAGCAGAATGTTCCATTTGTATGGTCGGACAAATGTGAAGAAAGCTTCCAGAAACTCAAGACCTTGTTGACTACTGCACGAATTCTTACCTTGCCAGTGGAAGGTAAGAATTTTATTGTTTATTGTGATGCATCTTATTCTGGTTTGGGTGCAGTGCTAATGCAGGAGAGGAATGTAATTGCTTATGCTTCGAGGCAATTAAAAGTGCATGAGCGTAACTATCCGACCCATGATTCGGAGTTGGCTACAGTTGTATTTGCATTAAAGCAATGGAGACATTATCTATATGGGATCAAGTGTGAAGTTTATACAGATCATCGTAGTTTACAGTATGTCTTTACTCCAAAAGATTTGAATTTGAGGCAGAGGAGGTGGATGGAACTATTGAAGGACTATGATATTACTATTTTGTATCACCCAGGAAGAATTAATGTTGTGGCAGATGCTTTAAGTAGAAAAGCAGGGAGCATGGGTAGTTTAGCCCACTTACAGGTTTCTAGACGCCCATTGGCTAGAGAGGTTCAAACTTTGGCTAATGAGTTTATGAGGATGGAAGTACTAGAGAAAGGAGGATTTTTGGCCTGTGTGGAGGCATGATCTTCTTTTCATGACAAGATTAAGGGAAAGTAGTTTGCTGATGAGAAGCTGAGCTGAATTCGAGATATGATATTGCGAGGAGAGGCTAAAGAGGCAATAATTGATGAGGAAGGCATTTTGAGAATTAAGGGAAGGGTATGTGTGCCCCGTGTTGATGATTTGATTCATACTATTCTTATAGAGGCTCATAGTTCAAGGTATTCTATACATCCTGGTGCAACCAAGATGTATCGTGACCTAAAGCAACATTTTTGGTGCAGTAAAATGAAGCGTGACATTGTTGATTTTGTTGCCCAATGCCCGAATTGTCACCAGGTAAAGTACGAACACCAGAGGCTCGGAGGGACACTTCAGAGAATTCCCATTCCTGAATGGAAGTGGGAAAGAATTGCAATGGATTTCGTGATTGGTCTTCCAAAGACATTGGGTAAGTTTGATTCTATTTGGGTAATTGTTGACAGGTTAACTAAGTCTGCTCACTTCATTCCGGTCAAGATGACTTACAATGCAGAGAAGTTAGCCAAACTCTATACCTCAGAAATTGTTCGATTGCATGGAGTTCCACTTTCCATCATATCAGATAGAGGTACGCAATTTACTTCTAAGCTTTGGACAACATTACATGCTGAATTAGGTACTAGGTTGGATCTTAGTACTGCATTTCACCCTCAGACCGATGGTCAGTCTGCGCGAACGATTTAGGTGTTGGAGGATATGCTTCGTGCATGTGTGATAGAATTTAGTGGTCATTGGTATAAATTCTTACCCTTAGCAGAGTTTTCATACAATAATAGCTATCACTCAAGAATTGATATGGCCCCATTTGAGGCACTGTATGGGAGGAGATTTAGGTCTCCCATTGGTTGGTTTGATGCATTTGAGGTTAGACCTTGGGGTACCGATCTTTTGAGGGAATCGTTAGATAAAGTAAAATTCATTCATGAGAAGCTTCTAGCAGCTCAGAGTAGGCAGAAAGAATATGCAGATCGAAAGGTTAGGGACTTGGATTTTATGGAGGGTGAACAAGTCTGCTGAAGGTTTCACCCATGAAAGGTGTGATGCGGTTTGGTAAGCGAGGTAAGCTTAGACCGAGGTATATTGGTCCATTTGAAGTTCTGAAGCACGTGGGGGATGTGGCCTATGAATTGGCATTGCCTCCAGGGTTGTCAGGAGTGTACCCGGTATTTCATGTGTCTATGCTGAAAAAATACCATGGTGATGGAAATTATATTATTCGTTGGGATTCAATTCTTCTTGATGAGAATCTGTCTTATGAGGAAGAGCCTATTGCTATTCTAGATAAGGAGGTCCGCAAGTTGAGATCAAAGGAGATTGCATCGATCAAGGTTCATTAGAAAGATCCGCCAGTTGAAGAGTCCACATGGGAGAGTGAGGTCGATATGAAAGAAAGATATCCACATCTTTTTACAAATTCAGGTACTCTTTCTCGCCCTCCCCTTTTCTTCCTATGATCGTTCGAGGACGAACCATGGGTAAATTGGTATCTATTGTAACAACCCATTTTGTTGGTTTGAGCAGTAGAATTATTTTGATAAATACTTACTGGGTCGACGGACCACGCGACGGATCGTCATGGTCACGACGGACCGTCATGGACTCCGTCGTCCCATACTTGTGCAATTTCTTCTGCTGCTCTCTTCACTACCCTCGACGGCAAGTATGACGAACCGTCATAGGCACAACGGTCCGTCGAGCGTCTTCGTTCCAAAACACTTCAACTCTTGGAATCTGGGTACTGGGATTACTTCTCTGAACTTTGTGACAAACCTGCAGGACGGACCGTCACAAGCTACGTAACCACAACACTTGGTCAGACTTCCCCTAAATTTTAAATGGGTGTTTTGGACTATTCGTAATTATAATTATGAAATTAGTGGGGTAGTTTTAATAATTGAGTTAGTTGGGGGTTAAAGGAGATAACTTTAAAATAATAGTGGGTCACTTTTATAATTTTAAACTATACAATTAGGGTGATAACTAATCTGTAGAAAAGAAGAAATATAGACGCTTTAAAACCAAGTGAGGGGAAGGTTGTGCGGCTACACCAAAGATCAACTTGGAGTTCTTTTAGAGGTAATCTTCTTTTTTAATAGTTAACATATATAATCGTGGATTAATTATCGTTAGCGGGTCTTTATGATGAATAGTGGAAAAAGATTACAGAGAAATTGAAATAGTGCAAAGTTGAGGAACGTACTGATCGAAAGTTGACAATTTGTTGTGGGTTTGTTTCTAGTCAGTATAAAAGAATTGGGGGGATAATTATGGCATCTGATGGTCAAGAATTTATGTTAGTGGATAGGAAATTGTGATTTGAGACGAAAGAATTTTACCGTAATTAGATAACATTAGTTAGTTTAATTTGGTTAATGTTAAGGTATAGTATATTATATAAGTTACATTAAAGTGATGTTAATGGAAGGAATTAAGATCTATCCTTAGGTTTTAATTTTGAAAAATTGATTATATAATTAGGTGAGTTTTTGGGTCTAGGCTAAACATAGACTAATCTGAGTGTTTATAGACTCGTTAACTTACAAATTGTGCATATATATATACTTGATAGATTGGAAGGTTCGGAGGCAATAAGGAAAGGAAAGGCATTGGAGAAGTAGTTACTCGACTTCAATTCTCGGTGGAGGTAGGTTATGTTTATTTCTATGTGATAGATAAACTCTAAATAGCGATCGATATGTATTGAGTGATATTGTAAAGTCTCCTATGTACTTGATTGTGTGGTTGTATGTTTTGATTGTGTGGTTTGTGGTTGGCCTAAAATTATGAGACTGTTGAATTCCTAATTGAACCCTCTCTATTAAAATGACGCCTTGACTAAAGAAAGCTTGATGAATAAATAATGATATGAAAAATAAGAAGTGAGATTGGATCGGAGTGTTCACGTTCCGACACACATTATTGTTCAACGATCACTTATAACGGGATGGGATGGTAGTGTCACGTCCGATATTCGGTATATGGACATGGAGTGTCACGTTCCGACACGATAACATTAAAGGAAAGGAATCTTGAATTATCTTAATATACTCAAATTCAAAGAACCTATTTCCCAAATGAGTATGGGTGGAGGCATGAGTCCTCATAGGTGTGGTTGATGTTGTGATTGATGGTGTACCTATAATGGTGTTTTTGTCAATGGTTCATGTGTTTGTTGTTTGCCACCTATTAAGTATTGTAGTTGATTTTATATTATTATTCAATATATATTGTATTCTGTTTTGAGTTGTCCGATGATACCTACTCAGTACGTGTTCCTTGTACTGACCACTACTTGTATTTCCTTCTTTGTTATTTTGTGGAGTTCAACAAGTGTGCCATCGACTTCGACTCGCCCTCAGCTCTAGCCAGTCTTCAGCACATCAGAGTTCGGGGTGAGCTATCATTCCTAGCTCGTGCTGGATTCTCTCCTTCACGTCTTGATGTCTTTGAATTTCGGACATGGACCATCTTCTTACTTATTTTGGTTTCTTAAATACTCTTAGACTTGGTAATCTGAGGATAGATGTTCTTGATGTGATGACTTCAAGATTTTTTTGGGGATAATAAGTGTTAAACTTTAGAAGCTTATTTACTTGGTTACATTAATAAGTTTTGGGTCTTCCGCATCATTTTTGTTAATTATAGTTGAACTATGGGTAAATGTTGGGGTTTAGATTTGTTGGTTCGCTCACCTAGTAGGCTAAGTGTGGGTTGGGTCGTGACATCATCAATGGTGAACTCTTTTTTCTATGATTTTAAAGATTTGAAATTTCTGTTTAAGAACATGATATAGTACAATTTTTTGTTTTTTGTATTTCTCTTCTCGTCGTGTTTTTGGATAAAATTAGTGAAATATATTTAACAACTGATTTTAAAACAACTATTTAAATGATTTTTTATATATAAAAAAAAGAATAAAAAAGAGGAACTTAAAGAATGAACAGAAAGAGATGACGAAGAAGAAAAAAAAGGAGGAAAGAGAAAAAAGACAGAGAAAGAGGCGAAGGAAGATAAACAATACAATTTTTAATTCTAAAAAATTATTATATTTAATAAGAAAAAATATATTGACATAGATAGTAATATCTTTTTTAATATTGTATATTTATGTGATATATCCATCTAAAAAATCCAAAACATGGGCTTCTTACTAATCGATATCCATTTTCTCCTCCTCCTTAATCAATGCAACCACAAACATGTATAACAATGGCAGGAGTTTGAATTACAACATGAGGAACTCTGATTTTTATTTTTACAAAATTCTAGCAAAAAATGAAAAAGCCAAGTCACAAGAGAGAATTGAAATGGGTGTCAAGTCAAATCTTTTTTTAATTTTGTGAAGGGGTTGCGGAGGAACAACATGATATACCTATTCTAGAGAATGAGACATCTCTTATTGTTGACTCTTCTCCGATTTGATACCTTCTTTGTGAAGCCGATTAGGTATGCATATATTACAGTGTTGAGTTAATGGGTTAATCCGTATCTAGATTTCCAAGTCTCTTTCACTGTTACAAAAAATTCGAAAAGGTTCTTTGGATCTTCTATTATCGAAAATTACTTACAACTTAAAGATGTGAATATTAAACTTCAAATAAGTATACCAAAATTTTCAATGCCGAATTTATATCGATCGAAAAGAGGAAGATCAGATAATTATAAAGGCATACTAATTTGTTTTAGCATGAAAAAGTTTGCTATCATCATTGGCTTAAATTGCAATAAGGTGGATGTGTATGATGATATAGGCTGATAGAGAAGCATTTTCTGCTTATCTATGGGACTATATTAGTTATGATATTACAATTAACTATCTTTTTGCGACCGATAATATATCAATTGAAATTAATGAATTGTTTGATCCCTCGAGGATTTCATAAGCATCATTCTTTTGACTTAACAAACATTGAATTCTATTGTTTTTGCTATAGCATTTTTAGCAACTATTTCATTTGTTAATAGTTGCTGAAATAATTGCAGCAGTCGCTGCAATATTAGTTGCTGAAATAATTACTACAGTTGTTATAAAATAACTTTAAAAATGCAATAGTTGTTATATCTGTAATTGTTTATCCTAATTTATTTTTTAGTCTTAGAATCTGACTTTCAAAATAAAGAATGAATTTAATTTTATATCATCTCATTTTGATGTAGTACTTTAACATGTAGATTGTGCGTCCATGGATTATTTCTACACAGTGTGAAATGGGAATGAATTTTTTTCACTAAGTTTGTGCCTAAGAAATTAACTATGGATGATAAGATCGGAATTGATTCAAAAGATGTTATGGCTATAAAAAGAGATAGTATAGTTGTTCATCATAATTTTGATGTATGAGAATCTTCTCCGAATGTTAAGAGAACTATTAGTAGTGAAGGAGAAAGATAATTTACTCTTGATATTGATTTCAAAAAAGGAGTATTCTTTGATATTAGTGGTGATTTTTGTTGGGTTTTAGCAAGTGTGAATGGGAAAAGAAAAGAGAGAATATCAAAAGTGAGGGAACTACTTTGAAGGGAAAATGAAAAGTCATTTGCAAAGTGCAATGAAAAGTCATTTCTTTGGATTTGGATTTGGATTTGGCAAATGATGTGATTGATTGATAAATTTTTTGGACAGAATTTATTTAATCAATTTTTGTTAAATCAAATAAAACCTGTTAATATTATCTCTTATAAATTTGCGGGTAACGGTAACATTCCGAAAAGTCGTTACTTTTCCGGAAAGTCGTTACTTTCCAAAAAGTAGTTATTTTCCTAACAGACACAATTTTTCGAAAAGTTGTTATTTTTTTCCAAAAGACACAACTTTCTAGATAAAATGGGTCTGAACAGATTTCACTGAACAAACATGTTCCTTGCTGAAAATGGCTATAAAAGGAAGTCAATTTTTGATTTTTTAATCACTGAAAATTTTTTCTTTCTCTGCATTTATTTTTCTCTCAAATAAAATCAAAGTGTCGATTGACTGAGTCTGTGTGACTTGTTGTTGTTCTTAAGTTCGTTGAAGTTAAAGAAGTTTGAGGTACCGTTATTTCTTTAACAGGTTTAATCCGTTTTATCTTGGGAGAAATTAATCCATAAACTTGGGTACAGTGAGGGGATTAAATTTCTTAAGGACACACAGTAGTTTCTGTGACTCGGATTAATTCTTGAATTTTATATTTTTTTCTGCTTTATCTTATTTCTGTTTCTGTTTATTAACCTTATAAATACAGGTTATTGTAAGAATAACAATCTTAAGAAATTTAAACAATTTTTGTATTTGAGGTTTCTGGAGATTAAAACCTTTATGGTTTTCTACTCTGCTTGAATTTTTAAAATTCATTCAATTAACGATTAAAAGAACATAAAAACTTTATCGTTAAATCAGAAACAGTTTGTGTAAAGATTTGTTTTTTACTGTTAGTATTTTAAATACTTAATTTATCTGCCAATTGTGACAGAAAAAAAAATGACTAATTCAAGTCAAACAAATGTTGGAACAGTAAGTGCTGCAACAACAACGGTTGCACATAATCGTTCAAATGTTGCCTTAGCACCGGCTGAGAACCTGCAAAGTTTTCTGGAGTCGACTTTAAGAGATGGAAGCAAAAGATGTTCTTCTATCTCACTACGTTGAGTCTGCAGAAGTTCATCAATGAGAATGTTCCTGTTATGTCAGATGAAACTCCGGCTGATGAACGTTCTTGGTAACAGAAGCATGGACACACTCAGATTTTTTGTGTAAAAATTATATTTTGAGTGGTCTGCAAGATGATCTGTACAATGTGTACAGCAATGCAAAAACCTCAAAAGAACTCTGGGATGCTTTAGAAAAGAAGTACAAAACAGAAGATGCCGGAAAACGAAGAAATTCATGTGGCAAAATTTCTGGACTTTAAGATGATAGACAGTAAACACTGTCGTCACCCAAGTTCAAGAATTGCAGGTCATAATCCATGATCTCCATGCTGAAGGTATAAATTTATTTAATGCCTATGTTAGAAATATTAAGTTTTCCCTTAATACTCACATAACCTTTAATGTAGGATTGATTGTGAATGATTCTTTTCAAGTGGCTGCAATTATTGAAAAGTTATCTCCATTATGGAAGGACTTTAAAAACAACTTGAAACACAAATGCAAGGAGATGACTGTTGAAGATCTCATAGTAAGGTTGAGAATCGAAGAGGATAATAAGGCTGCAGAAAAGAGGTCACGTGGTAATTCAGCAATATCTGGAGTAAATTTTGTGTGAAAAAGATTCAACAAAATAAAGAAAAGAAAGAAAGCATCTGGTCCAAAAAGCAATCCTCCTAAGAAGAAATTCAATGGAAACTGCATTAATTGTGGTAAACATGGTCATAGGGCTAATGAATGCCAAGGTCCTAAGAAGGACAAGAAAAAGAAGGATCAATCAAACTTGGCTGAATCCAAAGGAGAAATGGACGATCTCTGTGCAATGCTTTCAAAATGTAACTTGGTTGGAAATCAAAGAGAATGGTGAATAGATTCTGATGCCTCATGCCATGTTTGTGCCAACAAAGAATTATTTTCATCATATACTCCAGCACTTACAGATGAAAAATTGTTTATGGTTAACTCCGATGTTGCAAAGGTGGAAGGAACTGACAAAGTCCTATTAAAGATGACATCAGGCAAGGTAGTGACTTTGAATAGGGTCTCACATGTTCCTGAATTGAGAAAGAATTTAGTTTCAATTCCAGTTCTGACCAAGAATGGATTTAAATGTGTATTTGTTTCTGATAAAGTAGTAGTAAGCAAAAATGATATGTATGTAGGAAAAGGCTACCTTAGTGATGGCCTTTTCAAACTCAATGTAATTGCAGTTGATATGAATAAAGATTTTGCTTCTTCTTACTTGCTTGAGTTAAAATGTTTATGACATGAACGTTTGGGACACGTTAATAACAAAACCTTGGGAAAACTTATTAACTTAAATATTTTGCCAAAATTTGAGTGCAATAAATCAAAATGTCAAATTTGTGTTGAAGCTAAGGATGCTAAGCATTCTTATAAATCTGTTGAGAGGAATTCAAATCCTTTAGAATTGATTCACACTGATATTTGTGACATGAAGTCAACACCATCACGTGGTGGGAAAAATTATTTCATAACATTTATTGACGATTGCACTAGATATTGTTATGTATATTTGCTAAATAGTAAGGATGAAGCAATAGATGCATTTAGGCAATATAAAACTGAAGTTGAAAATCAGTTAGATAAAAAGATCAAAATGATCAGATGTGATAGAGGTGGAGAATATGAATCTCCATTTGCAGAAATATGTTTAGAAAATGGAATAATCCATCAAACTACTGCTCCCTACACTCCCCAGTCTAATGGAATTGCAGAAGAAAAAATCGAACTTTAAAAGAAATGATGAATGCATTACTTATAAGTTCAAGTTTACCACTGAACTTGTGGGGGGAAGCTATCCTTACAGCAAATCAGATACTTAACAGAGTGCCTCACTCAAAGACAAATGTAATTCCATATGAGAAATGGAAAGGTAGAAAGCCCAATTTGAAATATTTCAAAGTGTGGGGTGTGTCTAGCCAAAATCCAAGTTCTATACCTAAGAGGGTAAAAATAGGACCTAAGACTGTGGATTGTGTATTCATTGGATATGCGACAAATAGTAAGGCATGTCGATTTTTGGTTCATAAGTCCGAACATCCGAATATTCATGATAATACGGAAATGGAATCAGATAGTGCTGAATATTTTGAACATATCTATCGGTATAAAACTAGACTTGAGTCATCTAGTGGGGGATCTAAACAACCAGAGAAGAACCAAAAGAGAATGAACAAAATGAAGAAAGTCAAGACGCAGTAAACTTCAAAAGACATCTACTTCATTTGGATCAGATTTTGTAACATTTCTTCTTGAAAGTGAGCCTCAAACATTCAAGGAAGCAATGTTGTCTAGTGACTCAACCTCTTGGAAGGAGGCTGTTAATAGTGAAATTGAATCAATCTTAAGCAATCATACTTGGGAGTTGGTTGATCTTCCTCCAGGGAACAAATCCTTGGGTTCAAAATGGATCTTTAAAAGGAAGATGAAAGACGATGGAACTATTGACAAATATAAAGCAAGACTTGTTGTCAAAGGTTTTAGACAAAAAGAAGGTCTTGATTATTTTGACACATACTCACCAGTGACTAGGATTACATCAATTCGGATGTAAATTGCACTAGCTGCAGTATACGGTCTTGAAATTCATCAAATGGATGTAAAAACAGTCTTCTTAAATGGAGAGCTTGAAGAGGAAATTTACGTAGAACAGCCTGAGGGTTTTGTAGTTCCTGGTAAAGAAAAGAAACTGTGCAAACTTATTAAGTCACTTTATGGGCTAAAACAAGCACCAAAAAAATGGCATGCAAAGTTTGATCAAACCATGTTGTCAAATGGATTTAAGATCAATGAATGTGATAAATGTGTTTACATTAAAGATACTCCAAATCAGGAAGTTATTTTATGACTATATGTAGATGATATGCTTATAATAAGCAAAGACATTGCTAATATAAAAGCTACAAAGCGTATGCTTGCTAGTAAGTTTGATATGAAAGACTTAGGAGTTGCTGATGTGATATTAGGAATTAAAATTCTTAAAACTCCTAACGGTCTAGCATTGTCTCAAACTCATTATATTCAAAAGATACTTGAAACATTCAAATTTTTGAATTTTAAAAGGGCAAAGACTCCAATTGATGTAAATCTTCATCTTGCCAAGAATAAAGGCGAAAGTCAGTCTCAATTGGACTATGCTAGCGTATTGGGAAGCTTAATGTATGTCATGAATTGTACAAGACTAGACATAGCTTGCGCTATCAGTAAACTGAGTCGATACACAAGTAATCCTAATCATAATCATTGGTTGGCAATGAAGAGAGTTTTGGGATACTTAGATGACACTCAAAACTATGCTTTACATTACAATAGATATCCAGCCGTTCTTGAAGGATATAGTGATGCAAATTGGATTACTGGGTCAATGAAACAAAATCCACAAGTGGATACGTTTTTACTATTGGTGGAGGAGCAATATCTTGGAAATCATCCAAATAAACATGTATAGCTCGCTCTACAATGGAGTCTGAATTCATTGCTTTAGACAAGGCAGGTGAAGAAGTTGAATGGCTCCGGAATTTCTTAGAAGATATTCCATTTTGGCCCTAACCAATGGCCCCTATATGCATACATTGTGATAGTCAAGCTGCAATAGGAACGGCTGGAATCATTATGTATAACGGCAAGTCTTGTCACATAAGACGAAGACATAACTCTGTGAGACAACTACTCTCTAGTGGAATTATCACAATTGACAATGTGAAGTCAAAAGATAATGTGTCGGATCCACTTACAAAAGGCCTAAATAGAGAGGGAGTTAAGAAATCATCGACGGGAATGGGACTATGGCCGAGAACAATTCATCGTGGCGGTAACTCTACCTAGAAGACTGGAGATCCCAAGATCTAGGTTGAAGGAGATAAAACAAAGTCATTGATGATGGTTCAACATTGTCAAAGGAAAAAAAATATTATTATATTTTATGGTCCATTCTCATGATGAGACAATGTTTAGTAACCAGGATAAATACATAAGGACTTTTTAATCGTTTCTAAGTTTGATACAGGGAATATCAAATGGTGTATCTATGGGATAACACATTTAGAAATCACCTATGTAAGTGTGAAGTGTAAGCCGCTTCAAGAGAATCGGTAAGGCCAGTTCTTTAAGAACTTACTATCCAAGATGTGTTTCTGGCTGAAACGAACAAAACAATGAGAACTAAGAACAGTTCAAGGGTTGATTGTGTGACATATGTTGTCTAGGTATACACCAAAGCTCGACGGTTCAAAGATATCAAATCTACCGATTGACCGAGTATATCCGATATATGTTCACTACGGAAAGTTTAAAGGGAACCTACTTATCCAGATGCGATTAACCTTTACCTACAAGACACACAAGTTTTTTCATGCATATGTTTTAACAATAGCCTTCCCCATTCATGTGGGGGATTGTTGGGTTTTAGCAAGTGTGAATGGGAAAAGAAAAGAGAGAATATCAAAAGTAAGGGAACTACTTTGAAGGGAAAATGAAAAGTCATTTGCAAAGTGCAAATGAAAAGTCATTTCTTTGGATTTGGATTTGGATTTGGCAAATAATGTGATTGATTGATAAATTTTTTGGACAAAATTTATTTAATCAATTTTTGTTAAATCAAATAAATCTTGCTAATATTATCTTTTATAAATTTGCGGGTAATGGTAACATTCTGAAAAGTCGTTACTTTTCCGAAAAGTCGTTACTTTCCAAAAAGTAGTTATTTTCCTAACAGACACAATTTTTCGAAAAGTTGTTATTTTTTTCCAAAAGACACAACTTTTTGGATAAAATGGGTCTGAACAGATTTCACTGAACAGACATGTTCCTTGCTGAAAATGGCTATAAAAGGAAGTCAATTTTTGATTTTTTAATCACTAAAATTTTTTTCTTTCTCTGCATTTATTTTTCTCTCAAATAAAATCAAAGTGTCGATCGACTGAATCTGTGTGACTTGTTGCTGTTCTTAAGTTTGTTGAAGTTAAAGAAGTTTGAGGTACCACTATTTCTTTAACAGGTTTAATCCGTTTTATCTTGGGAGAAATTAATCCATAACCTTGGGTACAGTGAGGGGATTAAATTTCTTAAGGACACACTGTAGTTTCTGTGGACTCGGATTAATTCTTGAATTTTATATTTTTCTGCTTCATCTTATTTCTGTTTCTGTTTATTAACCTTATAAATACAGGTTATTGTAAGAATAACAATTTTTGCATAGAAAAATCTTCTCCGATCAATGAGAATATTCCTTATCCTCAAGAAACCTTATCCGCCAAGAAGGATTCAATAGATATATTAAATGTCACGTTAGAGTCTTTAGAGAAAACTATCTTCACCATGAATACAAGTATAAAGTCTTCAAAAAAATCTATCGTCACAATGTCTAAGAGGGGTGTTAGACCATAATAAAATATCTCTCAGCCATATACTCCTAATCATGCCAAAAGAAAAAAAAGAGACAAATCTTAAAGGTATTGTCAAGTGTTCAAAGAAAGATAAAGAGACAAAGTAAGGTTATTACTGAAAAAAAACTGGTATCTGAAGATAATGCATGGTGAAGGTAAAATTGTATTCTAACAATTCTTTCTAACATTTGTATTTGTGTATATACTTCACTTTTTATGTGAAATTCAACAAAAAATATGAATTCCACGTGTAAAAGTGAAGTAATATCACACAAGACAAATATTAGAAAGATGGTTGGAATACAATTTTACCTTCATTATGGATAAACTTCCGACACCAATTCTATTTCAATAATAGACTCATTCACATGTTTCTATTTTTTTTAAGACTTGACAATGTCTTTTGAAATTTATCTCTTTTTTCTTTAACATGATCATGAGTATATGAGTGAGAGATCCTCGATGATGGCATGATACTTCTCTTAGTCATCATTATGAAAATATTTCTTTCTAAAAGTTATATCCTAGCATTCGTAGTAACGATAGTTTCTCAGAAGTCTCTATCTTAGCATTCAATAAATCTATTAAATCCTTCTAAGTGTATGAGATTTCTTTAGGCCAAGAAATATTCTCATCGATCGGAGAAAATCTTCCTACTCCAAAATCACTACTATCATCATCAAATCCTCCTCTCTTTCGAAATCAACACCATCTGAACATCTATCAAAATTTTGAGTAAATTATCCTTCTCGTTCTTCACCATTAACACAACTAAAAGCTCTCTCGATATTCGGAGAAGATCATCCTACATCAAAATTATTCTGAATAACTAGGTTATTTCTTTTAATAGCCAGATCTTTCAATTTCATCTTAGACTTTTTAATTTTATCATCTTTAGTTAATCTTGAGGTATAAACATAGTGAAAAATTTCATCTCCATTTTACTAGGCATAGAAATTATCCATAGATACACCATCTACATGTAAATAATAAAATCAAAATGTGATAATATAAAAAAAAATTCATTATCCATTTATAGTTTTAAAAATTAGTTTTGAAAATTACAAAACAAATAGGATTAACAATTACATATGTAGCAATTACTGCATTTTTAGAAATATTTTATAGCAATTGTTGAAATTATTACAAATAACTGTTGTAATTATTTCAGAAATTATTGTAATTATTTAAGAAACTACTAAAATAAATGAAAATAGTTGCTAAATGTGCTACAACAAAATTCGGAAGACAGTAAAAAGTAGAATTCAACATTTGTTTATTAAGTTAAAGAATTTTGCTTACCAAATCCTTAAGGGGATCAAATAACTATTAATCTCAATCGATATGCTAGCAATCACCAAAAGCCATCCAAAAATTCTTGGTGAAGACACCTTTTGTGAAAACACCTTATATATTTTTTAGAGCAAAACGAAGGTCAAAATGTCCAACACCACATAAAATAATCTCAAAAAGAGATCAAAACATTGAATGCCCCAAAAAATAATGAAAAAGTTAAATATGGACTAAAATAAAATAAAGTTCGTCATAAATGTCCATGAAAAGCATAAAGATTGGTGATATTCATATAGGGTTTCACCATTTACAATAGATGATTAATTGTAATGTCCTACTTAATACGACTTCACGGATAAATAGATGATGTTTCTCTATCGCCCGAGAGCAAAATTAATTTTGTAAAATAATTTTATTAAAATCTTTTCCACAAAAGAATATCATGAACAAAATAATGTAAGCACAATGATTATTTTACACCTTTACTAATATCTTTTGTTTTGAGATGCCTAATCAACTCATTTCCTTGGCAACTCTTTCCAACTCTTGTCATCTCTTTTTTGTCTTGGTTGACATTGTTTCATTAACATACATATTTACCTTGTGATAATTTAAGTTAGTGATGATAACAAACTCTTTCCTGCCTAAACAAAACGACATGTCACTATAATTTATCCAACTTCTTATTTGATTTTCAATCGCTATAAATTCAACGTCAGAGAAGTTAATAAATTGTACTCATTTGAAATCTAGTATTCACATATTTAAGTTATTAGTAGTTTATGAAAATAGAAGATCGAAGAATTTTTTCATTTTTGGTTCTTATAAAATCTTTCTAAAATCAGAAAACATACATAATCCCAACTTATGAGTAAAGAACTTCTTAAATCTGAATACATATCAATCATTGACTCAAAACTATCATTTTCATACCTAATCCGCTTCACAAAGAAAGTATCGGTTGAAGGACTGACCTGAAAACACTGCAATAAAAAACGTCTCCTTCTATGAAATAGGTATATCATATTGTTTCTCCTCTATAATCTCCTTTTACATTTGTAGAAAAAAACTTCTATTCTACGTTCTCTTTCTTCATCTATAGAATTTTCCGATCTTGTGTTTTCAACTTCTTCTTCTATGGACTTACCTAAGCTAGTTTTTACTTCTTCTTCGATAGATTTTAGCACAAATTATAGAATAAAAAGTCAGAAAATCAGAAGGGGATATGATAAGAAGTTATACAACAAAAATATAGTGGAAATGTGATTATTAGTTATAAATCAAACATACACAATCTACATGTAAAAATAAAAAAATCAAAATATGATAACGTAAAAATAAATTCATTATCCTTCGATAATTTTTAAAGTAATTTCAAAACTACAAAATAATTATGGTACACAGTTGCTAGCTGTTGCATTTTTACAATTACTTTATAGCAATTGTTGTGATTATAATAGCAATTGCAATAGTAATTTCAATAATTGTTGTAATTATTTCAACAGTTGCTGAAACAAATGAAATAGTTGCTAAAAATGCTACAACCAAAACAGAAAGGCAAAAGCAACCATCTACATCTTGACGAGATGAAGAATTTTAAGCGGTAACCAACGGTTGGAAATAGAGGTTCTATAGGGAATGGTAATGCATGGGAGAGATGGTTGTCAAAGATAGTGAAAACCATGTCCAACATATAGGCGATTCAAGGAATTTATTAGACGCAACGCGAGTCTCTTATGTATAACATTTAAGGAGTTTATTTGTTGGACCAGCATTGATGAACAAGGGCACGTTAGAGCTCTAAAACAAACAGATTTACAAATTTTCTATCTGCTTGTTGTTACAATTTATCGATCTGCTAAATAATCACTTTGTGATTAAAAAGTTACAAATTTTCAATCTGCTTGTTGTCATAGAGTGATTGGTTTCAAAAACATTAAAACTCATATTCTGTGTATTATTTATTTTGTTTGTGTTCTTAGTGTATTGGTAAAAATATGAGATTAATGTTGTTTAATTAGTCATATAGTTTGTGTGGTATTTTTGATGTTCTTAATTATGTTGGTATTATTAATAAAAATATTAGTATTGTGAAAAAATATGTTATTGTTATGTTTTTCAGTAGATGGTCTATTTGTTGAATAGATAAGTTGTTGATTGCTACATATGAATCATATGTTGGAAGAAATCAAATCTTTTTATTTCTTTCAATAAATGACTTATTTGTTGCAATATATGGGTCCATCTATTGTAGATATACAAGTCATCTGCCGGAAGAAATCAAATTTGTAGACTATTGATTATTATATTATATATTGTATTTATTAAATTTGTTGCTATTTTTTTCTTAGTGATTCACAAATCAATTGTAATTTTTTTTCCTATTTGTGAATAAAATAAATTCCAAAAGAAAAGCAAGTGAGTCAACCTTCAATAAATTAAGTAAAACAATTAAAGTACAAATATTATTAGAAGTACTTGTTGAACAACTCATTTCACAAACAAATAATGTGTTACATTCTGTAGATATATATAGAGAGAATGAAAATAAATAATGAAGAAAAATCAGTTAGGAGTTTTCGAAAAACTGTAGAGGAGGAAGATGAAAATAAAAATGAAGAAAAGAAAATTAATGATGAACTTAGAGATGATGAAGGTGAGAAAGGAGATGAAAAGATGATTAGGGGTGTACTAAACGAACTGAAAACCGAATCAAACCCCAAATCGAGTCAAATAAAAAAAAACGACTAGTGGTTTGGTGTGGTGTTGAAAAAAAAAATTGACCATATTTGGGTTGGTTTGGTTTCAACTAAATAAAACCAGCCCAAGACCAAACCAACCCGACATTATATATATAATTCTTAAAATTTTATTTTATACGTAAAATTACTTACTTTGATATAATTTTTAAATATCACTTATACTTTTTCATAGTTTTTATCTTTTAATATATTTATTTCATGTTTGCAAGTTAGAATTTTTAATAATCTAATAAAAATTATAGTCCACACATGTTGGTAATTATAATAAAATTTAAATAAAAATTAAATTATACTAATGCAAAAGAAAATCAATTCAATATTAAGAATGATAATAATATTGAATATTTGTTTTTTAGTTTTATATAGATTTAGACAATTAAAATATATGATCTAATTTTACTTTCTTTTAATATTTATTCATGTAACTAGTAACTACTAAACTTATTTTAGCATGATTTAGTACTTTAAATTATGATCAATTTCATTATGACTTATTAATTTGAAATATTTGATTTACGCGATTTTATTATTTATTTTTTTGTTGGATATTTTAGTGCCATTATTCATATCATATTTTGTGTTATTTTCTTGAGAAACAAGTTAGATAGTTGCATTTTTCTAGGAGTAAAAGTTTTTTGAAGTACAAGTAAATTATATGTGTGTATGAATATTTTACCGAAAAAACCGAAAATTCTAAAAACCAAAGAAACCCGAAAAATCTCGAAGATGAAAACCTCGAGTTTTAATGGTTTGGTTTGTAAATTTAAAAATTCGACACAAATAATTTGATTTGATATTTTTAAAATTGAACCAATCTGGTCATGTACACCCCTAAAGATGATATTGAAAGTGGGAAATATGTTGAAGAGGAAACTGGAAAAAAAATGACGAAGAGAAAATAATTGATAATATTGAGGTATTGATAAGATATTGTGAAAACAAATAAAAAGCTTGACATAATGTTGTCAAAACTTTTAGTATTGACAAGTTTCAGGTGAAGATTCTATATATAACCGTACAATTTGACTAGTGATTTTGTTGTAAAATCAGTCACGGACATCAAATTTAATGATTTTGAAAGACATTTAGGTATGAAAATTGGAGGATTTCTTTAAATCCGGTTGTTTTGGACACTTTGTTGTCGAAGGATAACAATGTACCCTTTCAAATGACAATATGATCTTCTCAAACGAAGGATCAATTATAAGACTGATGATTCTTTGAAAAATGAGAACAACAAGATGTATGAAATTTGATTACACAATTGTGATATGTCGGTTTTTTTGGCACGAAAGAATATGCTATAGTGACTGGACTGAGATGTCATCCTTCTTTTGAACCTCTTTCCAAAGTTACACCCTTGAAAAGTCTAGATAAAACAAGCCAATTGTCAACCACCAAAGGCAAAGAAAAAAAATAATGAGAATGAGTTGTTGACCATTGTTGGACCGGGACATAAAGCCAAAGATTTTTAACATATCGCAAGAATAAAAATGTTTTAAAGAAGCATAAAAAGTGATTATGCTTAGTTTGGTATTTGCATGTCATCTTATGGGCTAACGATATCAACAAAGCCACAAATCTTGAATTGTTTGTCCTTGCGCAGTGTTTGAATGCATTCAACAATTACCTAAGGAATTATGATAGTTATTTCTTGACTGTCAAATATTTGTTGACAAAGTTATCATCAAAGACAAAAAATCTATATGACTTTTCTTGGGCTTTCGCAGTATACTTCACCTCCAATTAATCTATTTTATTTATTTATGTTATTGAATAATTATTCTAAAAATTAGAACAAATTATTCTATAGTATAAATGAATGAAACACTAAAATTAGAGGTGAAAATTTACCAGGAAAGCCATATAAATTATTTGTATTTGATGATAACTTTGTCAAAAAATATTTGACAGTCAAAAAATAACTACCATAACACCATGGGTAAGTTGAATGCATTCAAATCCTGAGCAGACACAAACAATTCAACATCTATAACATTGTTGATGCATTTAGACCATAATATGACATACACAAATCAAACTAAGAACAATCACCTTTCTGATTTTTCAAAGCCTTTTTGTTTTTGAGATTTGCTAACAAATCATTCACATTATAACTATGTGAAACAATGGTTATCAACTTACTTTTATTATTTTATTTATTTTCCGTCTTTGTTGAATTTGGTGTCTGTATTGGTTGACAATTGTCTTTTTTTTTTCCAGTCTTTAACAGATTTAGATGTCTTATTTTCTCTAAGCTTTTGTAAGGGTGTAACTTTTAGAAGAGGTTCAGAAGAGGATGACAACTCAGTCCAGTCATTATGACAAATTCTCTCATGCAAAACAAATCAACATGCCACAATAATTTATTCAATCTCATCTATTTTCTTATTTTCATCCTTCAAAGCATCATCATGATTATCACCCTTCTATTTGATCATGCGCTTGAGAAGATCAAATATCATGGTTATTTTGAAAGCGTACATTGTTACCCTCCTTCATCAAAGTGTCCAAAACAACCGGATTTAAAGAAATCCCCCAGCTTTTCATCCCTCAATGTATTTCTAAATTCTTCGAATTTTACATCTATGATTAATTTTATAACAAAATCACCCGTCAAATTTGTAGGATTATCTATACACAACTCTACCTGAAACTTGCTAATACTAAAAAATTTAACAATATCATCTCAGGTTTTTATCTGTGCTCATGATCTCTCATGGATACCTCAACATCATCATCAATATTGTCATCCCCTTTCCTCTTCACCATCCTTTTCAGTTTCTTTTGCAGTGTCTTTTCCACTTTCAACATCATCTACTTTAACACTTACTTCACCTTCCTCATCATCTTTTTTATCACTTTCAGTTTTTTCGTTATCCTTAAAAAAATTTCTTCAACTTTTATTTTCATTTTCCTCCTCTATAGTTTTTCTAAAACTTCTTACTGATTTTTCCTCACTATGTCTTTCACATTTTCTTCCTATACATCTACAGAATGTAAATCATCTCTTTTTGAAAGGACTTGTTCAACAAGTTCTTCTAATTTTTTGTACTTTAGTTATTTTACTTGATTTATAAGAGGTTGATTTATTTGATTTTTGTTTTAGAAGTCATTTTATCTATAAATAAGGAAAAAATACAAATAAAATACAATTAATTTGGATTAATTACTTAGAACTTCCACAAGCCATGTACATTGTCTAATATTTTCTATAAAACCTTATCATCCTCCAAACCTCAATGATGGAGAGAGAGACCATATGAGCCAACAACAATGAGGGAGAAAGGTTTGCCCTATTCTGTATGGTAAATGTGGCGGTAGGGGGAAAATTTTCCAGGGAAAATAGATTGGAGTGAGAATATAAATTTCACGGAAGTTGAATTTTAATCAACTTTTACTAACTAGTAATACTTTAGACAGCAGTAAAGGTAGGTTCTTTCTCCGCCAATACTTGAAGGCCAATAAAACTTGCATTAAGTTAATACTGCAGCGACAAAATACTCTATTTTCACTAAATATGTCTATGCAATTGAAAAAATAATACCAAAATTCGATATTTCTCATTAAACAATTCAATGTCAAAGTCACCATAGCAAATACAACTAAAATAAACCTTTACATATGAGAACAATCCTTAAGCAACTTAAAAAAAGAATGAAACTCTAACTTTGAGAGAAGAGAGAAAAATTTTCCTATTGGAAATTAAAAATGGAGGTTAACGATGAGAAGATGGAGATGGCAACAATGGAGATGGAGATGAAGCGGAAAGTTAAGAGCTAAAGGAGTTAGAGAAGAGAGACGAAGAGACAGAGACATTACAGTTATCTAGAGAGAGAACGAAAGGGTAAAGTGAAACAATTGGGTTTGGGTTATTTGAGTGTTTTATGAAAGTTTACGAGTTCTTTAAATTATATTTTACATTTCTTTTTCTTCTCAATTTTGATTTCAAGATCAAATAAATTGTTATGTTATTTATGTTTGTTGCTTTTGAATATCGTAATGATAGAAAAATTCAAGAGCTTAGAGATATTCATAGAAGTGTCGAAGACTCAAAAGTATTTGGTTTAGTAGGTAGACATGTTACAAAAATTCTCCAATTTCTTACTAAAATTCTCCAATTTCATTCAGCCAAGTATACTCACTAAGACTTTCTTTACCCATAAGTTTGTCATTCCAATATCAATCTACTTATTTGGAGCTTAAGGTAAAATTAACTGACCTCATTTAGAATCTCGAGATACATTTCACAACCTAAATGTATAAATCTCATACCAAAGATTTACTACTAAAATTTCTCTAAAGAATGCTAAACTCCTTCGTCTGTATTAAAAAGGTAGTTGGTTCCTCAAATGTGAATACAACATCGAATCTCATTATACGAGCATGTGATACAACTTATAACTCTTTAAGTAGTTAGTAATCACACTTGACATCAACATATCCATATTAATATACTACTAATACCACATTGTGAAGTCTATTTAAATCCACAACCAGAACATATCATACCTATTCAAGAAGATTGTACCAAAATGGCCTACATATTCTTGCCTCATTAAGTAACTAACATACACAACCAAATCTATTTGGTTTCTAATCCAAAGAGATATGCCTCCCTTCATAGATCAGGTCAATAACAAGAGTAACACATTGTCACGCTCCCGAGCTACCCCCGTGATGCGGACACGGAACCTTGGACCACAAGTGATCCCAAGCTAATCATGTTGGCATGATCATAAGCATACTATAAATAATAAACTAATGCGAAATCTAAATCATAACTTATAATAAAAGATGGGGAATACCCATATGATAAAAAAAAGATATAATATGAAGACTGATGAGTTTAATACAATAGAAATATTAACACAATACTAAGCTGAAACTAACTATGTCCGAAATAAGCCTCTAAACTGGACTAGCAATACTGGGACAAGCCCTCAGCTAAATCTAGAAAAAATTGAAACTAAATGACTAAATAATGAAATAAAACTCATGACTGTTGTCCTCGGAGAATGAAGACTCACCACTGAATCTGCTTAACTGGAGATCGAAAAATTGATCTATGCGTGATCTAGATGCTGAGAGCCTGAACTTACATCATGAGAAGATGTAACGCACGTATGCGTCAGTACTTGAAAAAGGTACTGAGCATGTACGATTGAATAAAGCTAAAATAAAACTTAACTGAACAAGCACAAAAGCTAGTATAATAATATGAACATGATATGTTGATTTCTGAGCTAACTGGATGCAATGACCAATTTATAACATGTTGAAACTGAATACTGAATATACTGATAAATGGTCAATGAAGAGAGTCTGACTGATCTATGGGAGCTACTAATAATCGATAATAAAACCACATGAGTTAAATGTGGAGTCCGATGTATACGCCCTATCGAGAGGATCCAATATACCCTGCCAAAGGTATAAAGGCATGTTGGCATGATCATAAACTGATTTCTCATAGAGGGGACTTACAACCTACTTGGCTAGTAGTTCTGGGACTATTGGGTACGCTAAACCCTAGTCCAACTCGGTATTATGCTACTTCCAATGAATTTATATAGTTAATTGATTATGTCTGAGTTTCTGTAAATACTGGATAACTCAAAACTGAACATGCAAACTGAGATGCAACAATTAATCTGGTAATTATGCATTTATAACTGAGGCATGTATATCTGACCTAACATGTGTAATTCAAGAACTAAAGAAATACAAAGCTAGGATTCAGAAATTCATGCAATAAACTGAATAATAACATGATAATCTGATTTGGAATATATAACTAATAATTTCATGAAGTTCTGTTGAAGTTCTAGAAATCCTATGTCTAATCATGATATGGGAATGAATAATTGACTGAAAACTAAGGACTCAATCGGTGAAATAAACCCACTAGTGAAATCCCACATACCTGGTAATGAAATCCACAAAAAAATACTTAGGTTTCGGGAATGGAACTGCTGGAACTTGTTGCGTTCTTGAACTAGGGTTCTTGAGCTTTTTCTCCTTTCTTGCTTCTAATTTTCTAAGTTTTTATTTAATGATTTGACTTAGATATGTTTTAATTATGTTTCTATCCTTAAACTAACTACAATATGATAATTTAGGGTCAAAATAACGTAACTTAGGGATCCCTTGGAAAGTTGCTGTCAGACTAATTGACGCTCAGGACTGACGGTCCGTCGATTGACCGACGCCCCGTCGGTTGGGCCTGTTCGATAGACTTTTACTAAAAGGGGCACAATATTTTACTTGGAGGTCTGATTTTAGCAAGGTCGGTGTCTATTGAAAGATAATTCAAATATCTATTTGTTTGTAGTTCATAGGACACCTAATTCATTTTGTGCTAAGAGTTATGACTATTTAAAGTTGATCCAACTATATTTCCCCCTTAAATGTCTGCTAATTCCCACCTACGGTCAGACCTATGGACCGTAGGTCCACCTACAGACCGTGTTGGTATCCGTGGATCTTGTCAGATAGTGGGTTAAAGGGGGTCTCGATCGACGGTAATGTACTACGGACCGTAATATGACCTACGGACCGTAAGTCTGTCCGTCGACTAACACTTGATCAATTTTCTTGGGATGAGATTTTTGGGAGTTTCTGATTCCATCGACGGTTGTGCAGGAAGGACCGTGGGTCAGGCTACGGTCCGTCGATGATCACGTCGATTGCCCTTGTAGATTTTTCTGAAAAACTGATTTTTGATCTCTTTTAGATACGGGGTGTTACACACATTCTCTAACTCTAAACAAGTAAGAATCTGTATCATTATAGTAGTCGTATTATGACCATTTTTTATATACACTCAATCCATGAAAGATTCAAACCTTGATTGGTGTAACATCGTTCACTGAGTAACCTATTCATTTATGACAACTTTACTAACTGTATTTTCCAAGGTTACAGTATTCACTTTACTACGGTGACTAACCTAACAAAACCCCTTCAAATTGTTAAACATTCTAAATCTAACCACACATCCTTTCCATAAGTTTATTGCTTCCATCTTAATATCATATAAAACATACACAACGCCAACTACTCGCATGAGTAACCACTCACGAATCATCACTATAAATGAGAGAGAATGGAATGGAGCGATAAAAATAAAATCGGACCAAGTAAGCACAATTGAGATTCAAAAAGTGAAGATTTTTCCTAAAAGTCACTATAGTCTCTCGAAGGTAAGTACATAAGTATATGTATCGATCCTCGACACTCAATTTAGACTCGACTAGTATACACGTGAGACCTATGAACCCGGTCTCTGATACCATTTTGCCACAAACCCAAAATAGACTTATGGCACTCGTCTTATCCCACCAAGACCAGTTGGCCTAAAACTCAATAATTACGATAATTTGCGGAAAATTTACAACAAACTTTAAAATACCCCACAACCTGGTTGTCACGTGTACAAGCCTCTAATGTAAATACTAGAATGAACTAAAATACGGAAGTGTCAAATGACGTTGTCTTTCAAGTAAAATAAAATCATAAACAGGAGTAAGAAGGTTCATTAAGAAGACAAATAAATATCTCACAATATCGAGGAAGTCCGAAATGATGAAATATAAGGTATCATGAAGACTCGGGCTTGTAACCTACACAAAATATTTTAGCAAGGGCGAGTATCAAACTGCACGTACTTAACAAGCAAACTCTAAACACAAGCCTTACACCTCATTCGGACCTCCACAACTAGAATCTGCATAAAACCAACCCAACCTAACAACTTACATCTTACATAGCACGTAGCTCAACAACAACACTTACAAAAATTGCATATCCTCAAAAACAACAGTTTAACAATTATATATACTCAATAATAATACTTTAACAAATTATATATCCTCAACAATAAGCTCATTATTCATCAATTACAAGTTCCATAAAAAGACACTCACAAGATACATAACACACATGATCAAGTTCACCAGTGATAAAAATGTGCAATGCAATGAAATGCAATGTTAAGTATAGTGATGCATGTCTGACCTAAAGATACACACCCGATGTCTCTCAGTCCGGGACCCATTGTGGACATATCTGTCCATCCATACATTGTGGTGAGTGATACTCCCTTGAAATATAGTATCCATCACGGCACGTGACACGTTCCTCAAAATGTTGTATAATTGCAGCGCGTGATACGTCTCGAAATGGTATATCCTCTTATTACATAATAGTTATCACAACCATGTCTCAGAGCCAATGCAAAATGACATGTTCATACAAATAATGAAGAGATGACCATTTTAATATCAATACACAATTAACAACAATACAATTGTGATACAACATCAACAATTAAACAATACATCTTTCAAATCATTCTCAAACATTACACATAAATAATTAAGCACATCACCTTTTTATTACCCTTTTTCCATAAGTAGAATTATTCAACACGGACAAGTCAACTCATCACCAATTCTCCTTACTCTCAAACATATACCACAATGAAATAAATGAATTCCATATGCTTAGAAAGGGTTTAGAAATTCACTCGCCTCAAATAGGTGAACAATTATTCCAGAACTTGAGTCTTCCCTTTTCGTTGAACTTCAAACTCAAAGCGATCTGTTCATATAAATGATCACGATAAGATTTTTAAACTAACAACATTTTTATTACTATATGTCTCACTCAAGTTTACATCAACTCTCATATTCTTAAAATTTAAGCCTAGGATTGTGACTCAATTCCTCCGAATATCATGAATCTAATTATATTTATATAACAAAATACATCTACTGTTAATTAGGTATCACTATATCAAAACTTGAGTCATAATGTGATAATTAAATAAAATTATTAGTGCTGAGACCAACTGATTAGAAAACCAACAACGCACCACGCTCGAAAAAATTTGCTGAATAAGCCTATCCTAAGGTTCAATTTAACCTATATTCAATATCACCCATTATTAAGGTTCAAGTTAACCTATATTCAATATCACCCAATAGTAATAATAATGAATATCCTATGATAAGTCATAATCATTATATAATGATTGGCTCATAAATACCTTGAATATTTTTGCCCCAAGTCCCAAAATATTACGCTACAACAACTCTAACATTAAAATTTCTAATGCTTTTTGTTTCTTTCTGAACTACAATAATGTCATATACCCACTGTCTAGGTATACAAGTGCAAGAATAAGGGTTTGATTATAATCTCTCCTAAAATAATGGTATCATGTTGACTCCTTGACTTTTCACTTGATTGAGTCGGAAACGGTAATGTCCTCCTCCGAGGTTACCCTATTTCTTGAAAATTTTTTTTATCTAAAGTGACATAGGGTATTAATTTAAAGTATAAAATTGGCCCATTACTCAACAACTATAAAAAAATAATTATTTAATAAATACCAACTAACTAAATAAATATAGTTATCGAATTGTTCAAATTCTCAAAAATTACATTCTGAGTCATTACATTATCCACAACTAAAAATTATTTCATTCTCGAACATAAGGGGAAAGAATAACTGACGTGACCAAAATCTCAATTATGACATACCAGTCAGTGTTCATCTTTTCAAGTGAGCTCCTCTCCTTAAGATCATCCCATCAAGATCAATTACCACGAACTTGACTTTCAAATCAAGCTGTAAAATATCAAATATATCATGAGTAATTATCAAGCCACAAACTAACTCATGAACCTAATCTAACAACCATCATGACAATTCTTTCTCAGTTCACCAAGAGAAACCCCCTGAATCAATACTAGTTATTACTTGAAGTGAGCCTGAATGGACCACCACACACTCATAATGCATAAACCATCACAGATCTTATCAAGATTCTCTTCTCACAACATAATCTTTCCACAACTTAAGTTATAAAATCTTATCTTTAGACATCGGGTACTCATTAGGATCAAACTTATCTAACCTAAAGAAGAAAATGATCGTGAAACACCTAACAAGTGATACATTTCAAAACATAGAACCTCTAACAACACTTTTTGTCACGACTCAAATCGTCGTATGGCACTCATACTAACCATCGGTGGGAGAACCACTACTACAACCCAAACTAAGCAACTAAGCAAAATTAAGATGGTAAAGTTACGAAAATAAGTTTAATTAACTAAAAAAATGCGGAAGTAAATATCTAAAATCTGAAAGTCAATGTTCCAAAACTCTACGAAAGGCAAATCTAAGAACAAGGGGTACAACCCCAAAACTAATAACAACTTAACCAATAGTCTGAGTCCAAGAAGAGTGAACTTAAACAAAGAGAACTCAAGGCAGCCTGAAAGAACTATCTGCTCACCCTTAAATTCAAACGTTCACTGATATTTTAAACAATGTCTATTAAGAGCCACCAGAAACGTCCTGTACTCAACAGAAACAAGAGCAAGTGCACTATCAAGAAAGAACCAAAGTGTACTGGTAGGATCACGCGTCTATCCCACTAACTGAAACACATGTAAATAAACATAACATTATAAAACAGACATACACCAAGCATATACATTTCATCATCCTTCACATCAATGAACAATTTCACAATTCTCAATGATATACAATTAAATTTTTAGAGCAACAATTAGTCCTTCCATATCCATCATAATTAGGTATGAACCTAATATCACAAGTAGATACATAATACAATTCAATGGTCCTCTTACGGAACCCAATTCAATGGTCCACCCATGGAAACTACACCCAAACTGTTATCTTGTCAGAATGTGGAAATCCGATCCATTTTTATGATGGAACGTGGCAATTAAATCTAACTTAGCTTGCCAAAGTGCGAAAATTTGATCCCCATTAACACACAACAATCACAATTACAATCACAAGTGCATCATCAATATCATACAATAAGAGGTGATTCATGAGATACAATTATTCAAGTATCCTCATTTACGATTAGGGTGATCAATAATGTAACATTCACATACATACATGCATTATAACAAAGCAATTAGAAACATATATCCCACTAACATGAAATCACAACAGTGACCTATATTGAATCCCTAAGGCACTTTAATCTTCCCTTTCCAGACTATTTTCGCTTGTTCTAGGTCTACAACAACTAATATATGAAAGGATAAAAAATAAAAAGGTTTTTATTATTCGGAATATAACAAA